>CAAKHC010013094.1:0-21097 GCA_901007825.1 Macroramphosus scolopax
AAATACAACACGACACTATGACTTGTTGAAGTTAAAAAAACCCTCTGGGGGCCTGCCGATCGGAGCCGATGCATCTTTCGCTGATCATTTTACTCTAATGGCAACAATATGCTGGCGCGGGAACAAAAATCGACGTTGTGCAGATTCGGACGGCTGTTGATGAAACATCAGACGTATAAGAAAGAAGGAGAAGTGTTCACGGTTACTGCACCTCCTTAAAGTTTGAGGACTGATAGGTAAAAGTCAAGCAGTGTAGGCAGGTAGCACTTCTTCCTACACGTCCCATAAGGAAACTCAACAGCATCTTTTGCTTTGATCCTACCTGATAGATACCCACGTCTTCCTTTACATACACCTCCAGTTTCCTGCTGACATCACTATGACATCATCAGGGATATTTTCTCAGACTAAAGCTCCTCCCTAGCACATCATAAACATCTCTTCCATGGTTGAGTTATACTCAAGGTGGAGTGCCTCTTAAACAACACTGATTTGTCTTTAAAGAAGAACACACGTTTGAAAATGAGGGAAAATACAAACTATAAAAGACACACATGGAAAATGTTGTTGTTGACCAGCTGCGGGCTGTTGAGGGCTAATTAACAAAGCTGTGCAAATATTCTATCACCTCAACTCAAGCCAAAACAAAACTGCACGCTCTGTGGCAAATTAAACCAATACATCTATTTACTCCCATGTTTTTATTTGTTTCATAGAACAGCCACTTTCAAACATGCATGAATGCACCGACACACACACACACACACACACACACACACACACTTCATCAAACATAAACTATGTCTTGTCAGTATGCAATAACAGCTGGTTGGCATCGCCGCGGTCACAGCAGATCTCTGTAATCTCCCCTTCACATGTTGTAATCGCTGTGCCCGTATGAATGTGCATTCATGATCAGGGCATTCTGTTATAGCTGTGCTACACACACACAAGCCCTCCAGTAAAAACACTCTCTGTCCTGCTCTCTCCTGCAGACACTATCTGGCTTTTTTTTCTCTCGCTATTTTAGGTTCCAACACGGGCCTATAATTACTGAGGAGGCTTTTTGTGCTGCTGGAATATAGATAGACGTCGATAAAACCTTGTCCGCACATGCAAACCTGTAAGCGGCTCTTGTTGGTTGGCTGTACACACATATGCACACAGATATACAATTAGACACACAATCCCACTTATGCTCTCACTCATACGCAGCTCCCCTGCTGTTGTCATGGCAGCAGTTGGTACGGCAGTGAGAGAGAGAGAGAGAGATTTTAGTGGTGTAATCCCAAAGGCTGAGCGCTGTGAAATGTGAAGCCGCATGAAAGTACCGAACGAGGGGAGAGGAGAGGAAAGGAGGAATGGGCCCGGAGAATAAGAGGAGGAAAAAAAAAAAGTTGAATGTGTCATTCCATCACGATCCGAAGCCGCTAGGAAACAAAATTTAAGTAGCACTTAGCCAGAGATACATAAGAGAAGTGAGGATTTCTTTTCCCCGTCCCAGTTAATAGAAATGGAAACGTGTACTGGATCTTGTTTTAACTTCATTACATGTTGAAGAGACACAGACTCTCTGTTTATCTCTGATTCTTCCTCTCTCTCAGTATATCTCTTTTTGTGTTGTGAACATCCTTTGACGTAGGTGTGCAGCCCACACACACACACACACACTTCTATTTTTACGCAATGAGAGGGGCGGGAGGCAGGGGAGGAGGTAGAGGAATCGGAGATGATGTGTAGGAGGGTGGGGTTGGACGGGAGTTTGTGTGTGTGTTTGGGGGTGAGTGGGGAAGTGCTTGAATGAAGACGGAGACAGTCATCCACCCCCCTCTCTGTCTCTCCCTCCCTCCCTCCATCATTTCCAGGTGGACTATATGGATGAAAATGAGGAGTACTTCCAGCGACAAGCCTCCCACAGACAGTCCCGTCGGCGCTTTCGAAAGATCAACCAGAAAGGGGAGAGGCAGACGATCATTGACACCGTGGATCCGTACCCCACCGGAAAGCCACCCATAGCACGGGGATACCACACGGTGAGTTACATCCTGTGCTTAATGTGGATCGCTGTGTGCTCTGACTCGAGGTGGCTTCAGTGTTGCTCTGGTGCCGTCTCGTTTTCTGTTTTTGTGTCAGAACCTGTTGTGCAGTCGTTTGGCAGTAGCCTAAAACGTGTGTTGCTGGTTGGCTTTCCCAGTAGCTTGTTGTGATGTGGTGTGTTGTTTTGTGTCCCGGGTGAAGGGGAACCCATGTCCTAGTTGGGGTAACCTTTCCTCAGCTTGGTTTTCGTACCTGTTGTGTTTCACCCTTCCTTTGCTAGAACAAAATAATCTGTGCCTTGTTCATAGCTTCTGTTGGCTTCAGTGTGTCACCCTATTGATGCTCTACCCTCTCTTTTAATCCATGTGTTGCAGTTTGATGAGCTTCCCAAATAGTTTGTCTGAGCTACACATAACTGCTTCAGTGCTTGTGTGTCTGTTATGGGAGTCGGAATAAGAGTCCTGCAATGTGGGGTTTTATTCATGTTTCATGCTGGCGTGTGTTCAGTGCATGCACCTGATGAATCCACCTGTTCTTACCAGAGACGATGAGCCAAAATGAATGTCTTGATTGAATGTTCGACACAAACTTTCAGTTCACACCACATGACTTATGAGGTCTTTGTGTTTTTTCACTCTACATATCTGATGCAGTCTCACCGGCTCTCGTTTTTACTGAAGCTCGTCGCCTATGCATTCAGATAATTAGCCGGCTGGATGTCTGGAATGTTGCCCGAGACACATCGGCGAGCCTCTCGGCTGGCATCTCAGAACAGCTCACACATACCGCTCAAGCGCAGATTTGCCTCTGATCCGGGGGCTTTTCGTCTGCTAGTTCCCAAAGCCGTGGGCGGGTGGAAAATCAGGAGCTAAAATCCTGCAGTGAGAAGGAGGCATCACAGGTCAAGTCTGCTATGCATATCCGACTTCTCTGTTGTTGTTTCATGACCATCAGACCTACAGAAAGAAACGTAGCTTGACTGGCACCCACATTTACACCCTATTGGAAGTGCTGGTGGGATATTTCCAATCTTAGACCCACAGCCTTTTGTGGTATATCCCTTAATTGAATGAGACAAGGGGCCCAAAAACTGCAGCTAATGACTCTTGCCGTTTTGTGGAAGAGTATTGACTTTAAAGCCTGTGAGCGGGGGGGATTCAACTCCAGTTTGAGGTCGAGTTGCACCAGACCTTCTCCCCTCTGTGCTTTTTCTTTTCCTGGGAATAGGAAGTAAAGCGTTTTCACACTAATGATGCAAATACCCAGCATGCAGTTTGCTTTACAGAAGTTTTCCTCTCTTCCTGCACAATTTCACGACATTCCCTTCATTCCCGGCGCTCCCTAGAGGGTTCTGTCATTCCTCCCTGAAACACTGTGATGTGAGCACACTTAAAAAAGGGAGAAATGCGGCAAACGTCATCTTCCCTTTTTCTCCACCCAGCCGCACCCTGACTCCTAAATTTAGACTCGCGGATGTTGTTTGATTCAAAAGACCGCGTTGAACTTTCCCATGACCAGACGTCTCCCGTCGCACACTCGATTCTTCTCGCTCTAGTACCGTTCCTGTGGGAAGGGTTGGAATGGGCGCCATGGCAACCAGCAGTCCCAAATGGTCTCTGCTCGAGTGCACTAATAAGTACAGTGGAGACGGGAGCGAACTTAAGAGTGCAGCACGCAGCTGCAGCTGCTGTAGTTGCTGCAGCTGCTGTAGTTGCTGCTGCTGCTGCTGCTGCTGCTGCTGCTGCTGCTGCTGCTGCTGCTGCTGCTGCTGCTGCTGCTGCTGCTGCTGCTGCTGCTGCTGCTGGGGCGATGCTAAGCTGACGTAGCAAGCTAATATCAAGCATTTAAGATGCCGGGCACTACTCAGATTTACCCTCTTGCTACCCTGAAGCTTTTGAGAAGGTTAGAAACGCACTGAGGAGAATCTTGACTGTGGAGAAAGGGAATCTCTCCGGCAGGTTAGTTTTTTATTCTGGTTAGTCACTCCTATGAAGTCCATGTCTGAATCACTATTAATCACTTTGTGTTATTGAAATTACAACACGGAAACATAAAAGTCTTGTGGTGCTGCAGAGACGCCTCCAGTTATAAATCCTCTTCTCCAGACGCCAGCAAAAATAAGGAAAAACCACATCCCCAAAGCTTTAAATATTTATAAAATAATTGTAATGTAATTCTATGTTGCATATCGTTCTCACATTTCATTTGCAGGAACATGTAAACATGTTTGATTGATAGGCAGTTTTATAGATGAATCAATCCCCGTAATCGTTTCTGCATGATTAACTGACTCATTTTAGTGTTCTGCTTATATCTCAAACATAGCGTTTAGTTTTTTCTCAAAATGCAAATATCCCATCGTAAATTTATCGTTGATAAAAATGGTGAAACCCTCGACAATCCAGAGGAGAAGTCACGTACGCCAGCCTCCACGCTGCCCAGTGCTGTAACAAATTATTCTCCTGAGAATGGGTAATGCTTTGCCAGAAGCACAACAGCCTTCAGTTTAGTGAGTCGGCACGGTCGGTGGTTCGATTCCGGCAGTCAGGATTGCAGTGAACAGCTGTGTGTGCTGCTGTTGTCCCCGAGCTACAGACATGCTCAGTCATCAGGAGATACTCTGGAGAGTAACAGCTTAATGCCTGAAATATAAATGTAATGCTAACCCAGCAGAGGAACTCCCACTGGGACTGCACACACTGGCACACACACACACACACACACATTAAGCCGTCCCCCCAACTCAGGCAGACCTAATATCTGGATTATTTTAGACATTGTCATTTTATTTCAGGAACACCTTAATACCGTCTCGTCTCATTTGGATCTGCGGGGACAAGTTACTACATTTAACAACCACCTGGAGGACTCGGGTGAGGGAGGAGTGACCTCAGATTAGTAGGATACCTGGATTGTTCCATTAGATGGAGTTTTCAATCAATCAGTCAACCAGTCTGTCAATATTGATTGGTAATGGTTCACAATTAAATTTAAAAAAAACTTCCATGAGCACAGTTCAGTCTCTGTGTATGCTCCTGTGAAAATTGACCCGGCACAGGAAACATTATGTCACCCGAAAAAGAAACACGGCTGCGATCAATCATAAACTTGTCGTCCGTCGTCTTTAGACGTAGTAATCCAGTAATTGAAACGGATCACTGTCGACGTATATAGATACATCTGCTGTTCAAAGACGTGTCCTGACTCGATGGAGGTAGTGAAAGAGGGCAATGTTTGGGATGCAGCACATGTCTCCTGTGTGCCCAGATTGGGGGGGTTAACACTTTGGTGGAGAGCTTAGTCTATCTCTCGTGTCTCCCTCTCCTCTCTCACTCTCATAATCTCCATTTCTCAGTCCCTCTCCATTTTGCACTTTATCTCACACCTGCCATCTCTTTAATATCTGCAGCTATTTGTGCTGTTGACCTGCGACACACAACGACACACACATAACTGCCTGGGCAGGAAACCTGAGTGAGGCTTCATTGCACTGAAAAACTAGCTTGTTATCCTCAATATTCATATCATGGTAGAAGTAAAAAGGCTGAAGAGGAGGCTGAGAGAAGAACCTAAGAAGAGAAAAAGAGGCAACATCCTCACCTGCCGCTCATGAGTGTAGATGGAGAAGACTGCAAGTTGAAATCGACACGCCAGAGAGGCCGTTGGAGCTAAGCAGAGCTCCATTATGCTGCTTTAACTTCTCAATTTAGCCCAACGCCCAATATTAAGATGAACCTGAACTTTGCCTGACTCTTTAATTTATCATAACAATTATTACAAAGTTAAATTTTCCTTTCCCTTAACAATCGTCTCTGCTCCTTCGTGCCTCCTCCGCTCCACACCTAAACTCTGTGAACTCTATGACTTATTCCTCCTCTGGGTTCAGTCAGTGACCAACAGGGCATCCAAATGCCCCAACAGCTGCTCTATAATTATACAAGCAGCAGGATGCAGACGATCAATACTCCTTTTTACTCTTTCTTCCACCCGGGTGGCCTGGCGGTCGGACGAGGCCGCCCTGCAATCAGAAGGTCACGGGTGTAATCCCTGCGACGGCCAACACGTCCGTCAGCAACCGTGCTATGTTGGAGCGTCCTTGAAGATGACCTTCCTCACTCATCTGCTGACTACTTATTATGGCTTAAAGATATATATTAAATAGGAGATATCGCAAGAAACGATCCATTTTTTTACGGGAGAAGTTTGACAATTTGGGGGAAATACAGGTGTTAACCTTCTAGCCTAGAGATAGATGAGAAGATTCAAACGCCCACAAAGACTGGAGGAGGAAAACAACAAGATTTCAGCAGGTGACATCACCGCTACGTCGTAATATAGTTCTTCTGCGCCTGTGTTACCGTAACCTTTGGGGGTTTTATTTGGCCAGACAATCACTTTCTCCTTGTTCACAATCTGTCGTGACATGCTAACGCTAACAGGCTGCTCGCTAAAATCAAGAAAGCAAATAAGTATATTTCCCAGAATTTCAGACTTCTCCTTTAAGTTATCCTCGTAGCAATGCAGTGTGAACATAGCTTAGCTCAAGCAGCTTAAGTGTTGAGCTGTAAGTGTAGGTAATCTGTTCCTAAATGTGAGCTTGAGAGGTCAGAGGTAGAGAAACCCCGAGAGCCAATCAGTGCCCTGATTCACTTATTACTTCTGTTTACCGCCACGGATGTCCTACATCAAAGATCATGTGGTGCGTTTAGATCTCTCAAGTTTGGTCTTCAATAGCAACACACCTGAATGTAACCACAGGCACACTATCATTGTATTCTGAACTAAATACGAGTTGAAATTATGTATTTTTCTGAGCTTTAAATAACTTTTCTTTGATGTTGGCTTCTCTCAAAGGACAGGAGCCAAATTTGGAGAGCAACAAGCAGCATTTAAGACCGACGATCATTGATTTAGAAACATCTCTAGTTGTGCTGCGTGGTAGATGTTTGATATTACATTTAAGAACCACCTACACAGACCTGGACATCAGGTTTTAAATTGTTTCAACACTAAGCAGACACATTGCATTCAGATATTTAGATATGTGGTGTCAACATAATTGCTTTAATCTTTCTCCACACTGCTCTCATGTGTTTGAGGTCATTTTCACATCTTTATTAAAAAAAACAAACAAAAAACACATCACGCAATGTGTGCTTAGAGGTCAAAAATGTCCCGCGGTGTTAATGAGGAGGCTCGGAAGTGTACGTAGTCTGTTCTGTAATCTGCAGGCGCGCTACAATGGAAGGATGTGTGTGCAAGTCAGAATAATAATGCATGTCTGTGTGTTCTCTACCTGTCCTTGGCGCAGAGCACAGAGAAAAAGTTTAATTTTCACCTTGAAAATCCATTAATGGGATGAGAGCTAGAACTATATAAATATATATATAAACATGTCGCCAGCAGTTTGCTTTCATTACAAATATACCTCAAGTTGTTCCTTGAACTTTAAAAAGAGTTGAATTGTCTGTCTCAACATAGGGAGTATATGTTTTATTATATTCTAATTCTTTACAGATGAATAAGAACTCCTTCAGTTTCTGTCTACCCTCACTGTTTTTTTTCCCAGTACGGTGCATTTTAACTTTACTTTAACTTTAAGACATTGAAGCTTCGCCTGACAATTGCTCACATCCTGGAGTGGTAAAGCTGGCATGTTTGATAACTTTCATCTCCTCTGTTTTTCTTTTCCATGGCTGTCTCCTTAACCTGGCTCGCAGGAATGCAATAAACCTCAGGTACTCTATCTTCTAGCATTGTTGTCTGTCTGTGTGTGTGTGCTTTCTGTGTGTGTGTGTGCTTTTGTGTTTTGTAGCTCGTCTGTTTGTGCTTCAGCTGGCGGTTTAATCTATATATCTGTTCCCCTAATAAATCCATTCTATTTTGCTGGCATCCAGGCGGATAGAAGACAAGGAAGGAAAGCCTGCAACACGCTTTAATTCTATTACAACAGCGACATGGTTGTTTTTTCTTCTGTGATGCTGATGAAATGCCCCATCATCTGCTGCCATATTCCGTTTGTGATATGTGGTTTACGTTGAAGAATAACCGCGCCTGCTTGAGAATGGATCACATCACGTCACCGGGTGATGCCGGGGAACTGATAAACAACACTCTTATGCTTATAGGGGCCTGTAAACCGAGAGATGATGACAACAATTTAGCTGATTGAGGTGCATAGTATCTCAAACGCTCCACTGATGTGCTCCATAATGGCATTGGCTGTCTTTAGGCTCTTTGGATTATTATTATCCCCTGCACCGCGGGTGTGGTGTTTTTTTTTTGTTGGGTCTTGCCTCGGCGTTGAGCGCTGGATGATCCACTCACGGTGCTGTTAATGTGCCGCTAAGTGTTTCCTCACGACGGCCATGAAACTTACAGTCTGCATCCTAGCATAGCATAGCAGCTAGCTATTTAAAGACCATTATTTTCTGCATGGATCTGAGTCATAAAGCACATAGTATTTAGCGTTATATGTGTGTGTGTGTTTCATATCTCAGTGTGTCATCGCGGTCGCCCCCGGCAGTGTCGGAGCACGAACTGACTCTGAACAAGAGGGTTCAGAGCTCAAGGTGTTGAGCAGTCGGACCTGCTGAGAGATGCGAGAGAATAAACCTGCCACTCTCCTCCGCAGAAGAGCAGAGCTCCTATTTTTAGAGCTGTCCTTTGTGACAACCTGCTCTGCTTCAGCTGTGCACAGATACAAAAGCTTCAGGTTTGAATAGACATTGTGTTTAGGAACGGCCGCCGTCAAAGCTCAGTGATTCATTCTACACTTCTTTTGCATATTTAGGTATTTCGTTGAAAAAATTATAAAAGCAGCTTTTTATATTATGTTTAAAAACGGTAACTTAAATCAAACATGGCTATCTCGACTACTGACAGGATGTACTTCAGATGCATCCCATGCTATACAATACAATTTTCAACCACAGTTCAAGTCTTCCTAAGCAATAGAATCATCTCAGTCTGAGCACAGACACTGAAAACAAAACCTCGGTATATTTATAACCAAAGATATCAAACACGATGCCACGATGGAAATAGAACAGATATTTTTACTGCGGGTGAGATTGTGCCTCGTGCGACCGAGGCGAGCGAGCCAATCATTTACTAGCTGTGGTTCATTTCTCAGGCGGCGCTGCGGAGCACGCTTCCCCAACATGCAATGTGCTTTTCATGTCAGTTTTGACATTCAAAGACCTTTTTTTTGAAAGTGTTTTCAAAAGGCTTGACGGATGACATTTATTCTGACGGTAATGAGAATCGCCTAGCCGGGATAACAAAAGTCCTGACGTTCTTATTCTTTTTTTTTCTCAATTAAATTTGATGAAAACATCTCTAAACAATTGACGGCATAATTGGTGTGTTAGCGTTGGACTGCCAGAGGCTGCAGGAGGCACTCGAGGTGTTAAGAACAATGCTCACTCTACTTGTCTGGCTAAATAAGGGTTAACATGTGTTTCGTGTGAGTCGGTCTAAAAATAAGATTTGTTACTGTCTTTCCTCATGTTGGGTGCACAGAGCTTTGATGCTTCAATAAAAAAAAAAACAGTGACAGGTACATGAAAACTCCGAACATGATGAAAGACAAAACAATAGTTCTGCACCGCTGCTGAAAATATTATCTGGATGTCTGTAGCATTGGATTAACACTGATATCAGCCATTACCATATCAGCATTAAAAAGTCTGGGGGTGATGATGATGGTGATGGTGATGAACTGTAAAAGATGATATCAATTAACACATTAGACTTCACATGAACAGTTACTGCTCACCCACAGATTCATTTGTATCCGACTTGACACACTTTCCAACAAATTGCACAATGAAAGCTGTTTTCCGAAAGATGATTCTTCGTCTTCATCGAGGAAACATTCACTCTGGAGTCCTCCCGCCTACTCAATCAGCCACTTGTAGTAATCAAGAAGTTGTTTTGTACCCTCGTAGCCGTTTTCCAAAAATAACCACATAAGTAGCTGCGTTGAAATCTGTTTCTCTGAGGCTTCTGTCTGGGTGAGATGATTTCTTCTGTGATTGATTGATTCTTTTTTCTTTTTTTTTAACCGTCTGTGAAAAGGCAGCTGAAAAATGTTTGCAATTTGAACTAAACATATAAATGAGAGCTGTTTCCTGCCAAGGCTTGTAGTGTCTTGGAAGACATTCATGGTCTCCAGAGGATAGATCCTACTCTGTCGGCGGATTATGGAAATCAACCGACCTTTCCCGGTGCATTCATTATGTGATGGCTGTAGACTCTTCGCCCTGTTATGCTCTTTACCTTTAGCTCATGCATGTATTTGACCATTATGGTTAAAGATTTATTTGTCTCAGTCCCATTCTGCTTTAAAAAAGCAACCCTGAACGGAACACTCCCTCCCTCCCTCCCTCCCTCCCTCCCTCCCTTCCTCCAGACTAACCAGTTAGCTAAAGACTTCCAGTTCATAACCTTACACGGTTAGCATACAACTTGACCCGGAAACGTCTAGCTACTGATCAGCCTCCTACACGGCTGCAAAGAATGCTGCTTCGCCAGTCATTGTCTAGAAGCGTCTCCATACAGTTGATCCGGCTCTGCATGGTTAATGCACCTGGTAGCAGCTGAAAGGCTGTGACAGATGTTTGCGCCGGTGAACCTGCAAGTGTAATCTTTTTAACACGCCTATGTTTCCGCTTAATTTTTATTCCAGTGCAGCGTGCAGGTGACAACAGCTTGATAAATGTAAAAAAATAAACCCTCGGGCTGTAGCGGCTATGTCTCCTGATTAGATCATCCTTCTCGTCCTAACAATGCTATTTAGAGCTGTTGTAGCGGGACTGACGAGTCGAGGATTAATGCAGCAAGCTGGCAGTCCGTTTTTTTTTCACTCCACATGTGGCCTCACACACATTCAGGGAAAAAGGTTAGACAGTGATCAATAAATCAGAGTGTGTTTGATCCCGTAATAGCCAGAGTTTGCCCCGTGAGAAGCCTGGTGGTCTTTAAGTTATCTTTAGCCGTCTGGTGATTAATATGTTTTCAGGAGATTCTTGCTGGAGGATGCGATACATGCTGGCATTCATACAAAGCATTGTTTTACAGTCGTTTTATCTCCTCCTTTCTTTCTTGACATCCTGGTCTTTTAGACTGCATGCATCATACCTGCTGCACCTGTTCTGTCTGCGATGCGTGCACCGGCATGTCAGCCATGTTTTCTGGGGCGTTTGCCAAGGAGATTTCAAGCACCTGCTGTTTACATTTTCAGCATTTTCCACGTAGATTATCGGCCTCGCTGCAGGCATATTGATTGTTGAATCTACAGGATCGTAGGGAAGGAAGAGAGACACCCCACCTGTTCTCGACCCCACGTGTTGACCCTCTTTTGCCATCCATATGTAATAGGGATGGCTTGATAACACTAATTAAAATCCTATACCATAATAACCTTGAGTAACTGCTGATTCTGAAACCAATTGATTGTCAGCTGACTGATGCCGAGTTTCAGACCGGCACATCCGTAATACTTCCTGGAAAATAGAATTTGAAGTGAGGATTTGAAATGCTGTACGAGCGACTCAGGCATGCACTGTGGATTTGGTTGCCTCTATAGAGGTTCAGTGTCACAATCACATTCGCATTTCATCATGGATCTTGTTGTGTTGCTGTGTGCTTTTGTGTACATATCTGACTGTAAATGCAACTTAATAATAAACGTCTTTCTGTTTATTTAACTGTGCTGAAGGACAGGTTTCCTCTTTAATCTGAGACGTTGAATTAAGGAGTTTAAGAAGATAGACGGCATTGTTTCTTCTTTGTCATGTAACACTGTTTTTTTTCTTACAGCTCAGTATGTTTCTCTGAATTATGTAAAACGAACCCTTTGGAACAGATCATGTGTTTGCGTCATGTGTTTGTGCACCAGTGTCTCATCCAGCAGTAATTAGTGTTTTTATGGCCCTAATGCTGCGCATCAGCAGGAACACCACCATCACATGGCCTCTGGTATAATGCATAGAACGGCTGCAGCCACACGCTAGGCTCGCTGACTGTTTACAAATGGCACTCGCACACACATGCACACACACACACTTCATGCATTTAAGACACACTGAAGCTGAGCATGAGTACATTAACGGAATTCTCAAGTGGCGTTGTTCATGTCACTGTCACTGTCACTATTCTCCAGGATCGATGCTCCTCTTCCTCTCTGCCTTTACATATAGCTTGTGATTAGTCAGGAAGAAGAAGTGATTAATTGGCTTGTTTGTTACTGGAAAGCTTCAAACGGGTGGGGGTTGGGCAGGAGGTCTGCTATTCCCCAGACATGACCCCGTTGCTCAATGATGTAATGATGCCCTGGTCCTCTCCTCCCCCGACCCCCAGAGGAGATTGTTGGAGACATTAATGATTGGGGCTGCATGGCGAAGCACCTGAGCTTTTTTGTTGTTGTTTGGATACATTACATCATGGCTGGAGGCAGGGAGGGGTGATGTCATAGCACCGGTCTCTCCAACTCCCTCCCCATCACCGCCTCCCACTCACCTCCCCATCGCTTTGACTGGAGCAGCTCCAAAAGCGTGCTCTGCTGCCTCGCAAGGCATTGTCTGAGGCTGAGCGACCCGGCTCTTTATTCTGCATGACAAAGAGCTCCAGCCTCGGCTGTCTGGATAAACCAAAACTAAGTGTGTCAAATGTTTGTTTTATGTTTTTTGTTTTATTGGATTAGTTTTCAATTGTGCATTAATCACAGTCCGAGACAGCTGTTGTATTTGAGGAATCTGTGCCATGTGGGTGTTTGCAGAGCAGCAACTAATTATATGTTTCAATGTTGATTTGATTAATTGTTTCATTCTTAAAATGGTCCCGAAGTGAACAAATGTTATTATTAATTCCTTAGCTGATACGTGTTCAGTGCATAATAAAAAATGTTCAGGAAATAAATAAATCTATTCAAAATATGATTAGAGTGTGTCAAACTTGTCTTGTGCAATAAGCAGCCTTATGTTTATTGCTCTAATGGCTTGTGACTGCAGATTTACTATCGTCGCCGCAGGAAATCAAAGCGAAACAAAATGCCACACATTCTTTATTTTCGAGAGCCAGGAACTATTTTATGTTCATATTTGATTAAATGGAGAATTGCTATTGATTCCTTCTCTGCGAGCAGTCTAGATGACATTGACTCATCATCCTAACATTCTGTAATATACAAAATATTTTCAGTTTTCTACGGTTATTGTTCCCGAAAAAGCATGAAGCAAGAGAACAAATAAATTGACTGAATACTTGGTATAGGACACACAAAGACGGGTATACTTCTGCAGGTGTGACTGTGCTGCTTCAGAAGAAACAGTGAACATTATGACGGCTCTCGTTGGTTTGATGTTGTGCTTTGAAGTGATGATACTGAGCTGCTGCAGGTCTGCTGTTTATTGTCTCGGCTGCCCTTTAAACTCCATTGTTCCCTGTGACGTCTCTTTGTCCTATCATATGTGTCTGTCAGGGGACGTCCTTTATATATGTGCCCGTCTGTGAATCCAATATCCACGGTCCCTGGAGGCACACACACACACACACACACACACACACACATTTCCATACTTGCAATTCCTCTCAGAAAACGGAGAGGGGTATGTTGTCATATGAAGCTCTGCTGGTGACGCTGCTGCTCATTGTAGTACAGCTGAGCGAAGGTGAAGTGCCATTGCTGCTTTCTCTTTTACACACACACACACACACACACACACCCCTCCCTCCTCCATTTTGCCATGTCTCGCTGTCTCCGTTGCCACAGCAACTGAAGGCCCTGGAGGGGTGTGTAAGGGGGGGTTGGTGCTCGCCCAGTTGCCATGGCTATTCCAGCTGAGTGACAGTGACAGAGTGACATCATTGCTGCCAGTCTCGCTGCTTTTGGCCCATTTTGCCGCTCCTCTGCCCGCATCTTCTTCCAGGCCCGTGTCCTTCTCCTATTCCCTTCTCAGCCTCTCAAGACGTGATGCTACCTCGTCCTCTCTGTCGTTCTATCTCTTCTACTCACACTCACTCTCTTAAGAGGAAGCCGTGCTGTCTCTGTCTCTGTCTCCCCTCCCAGGAAATGGCTTTCCTTCATTCCGTTACTATGCCAACCGGCTCCAGCCGAGGTCTTGTTCTGAAGTGAGCGTGATAATGGCATTACTCGCACTGTGCTCCTCACCTCCCTCCATCTCTCCATCTCCACCATCCATCCACCTTTCTTCCTCCCACCACTTGACTGCTTATCAGCTCTTGTTTTGGTGTTTCGCCTCGCGTGTCACCACATCTCATCTCATCTCTCCATCTCATCTCTCTTCACACTTTCATTTTCTCATCCGCCCTTCTCCTCTCTCCATCTCGCTGTCTGTCTGCTGGGGGTGTTGTAAGCCCTCCAGAGGAGCCATAGCGGCTAGCATTGCTGTCAGGCAGGAAGGAGGTCCTTACTCCCCCACCACCCCCAAGCCACCACTTCACCACCGCCCCCCGCACCCCCCCTCCACGCCACCTCCTCCTCCACCCGTGACACACATACACACATCCCCCTCTTACAAACAAACCGCTGGGTTTAACGTGCAGCACCTCAGTGGAGGCTGCAGGCGTCTCGGTCTTCAAACAGTCTAATGGTGCATGAACGTGTGTGCCTTTGCGTACTTTCAGGTGAGGGAGGGGAGGAAGAGAGATAGCGAGGGAAGGCGGAGGGAGCAACTGTGAGAGAAAGTGTTGTCAGCCATTTTTCGCATCTTTTCTTTTTTCCGCTCCTGTTTGTTGCTTTATTATCGGCGCGCCGCGGTTCTCCGGCTGGAGATGTGATTGTCAAGTGCGCGGAGACAAGAAGCTGGCTCGTCCTCGGAGTGGATAAAAGGAGCGTTTTTTTTTCCTGCCCCCCTCTTTGCCTCCCCCTCCTGTGGTTTTAAGATATTTCACTGGGAAGCAGCAGGGGAGGCTGGAATAAACGCAGAGGCTGGTGTTGATTTGGAACAGCGGCTACTCCCAAAACTGACAAGCCGCCGCCTCCTTCCAGAGAGACGGTGCAGGCGAGGCGAGGGAGGGGAGAGGGCAGGCGGCTTTGATGGAAACGGGGGTCTATGCTGTGGCATAGAGCATCTCCGGGATGGTAGATTTTAGCCCGGTGAACCTTTTTTCATGATGAAACCATTAGCAGCATCAGACAGCAATGGAGTCCCGAGCCAGCAAGATAAAACCCCGGTAAGTAGCAGCATCGACTTGCAGCGTTTTCTCTCCGTCTTTCTTCCTCTCCTAAATTTATGACCCCCACCAGATATGATTACCGGCCTCATAATGGACGTGCATCGGATTTCCATCGAGCCGGTGCACGATGAATAAACGCGGTGCAGGTCAAGGACGCGACAGCGAACCCGAACGGGTTTATCGGAGGCTGCTTGTTGCCCCCGTCGACCCTCCGATGTGTGTCAGTGTGTTGTACTAGAAACGGCCGCCATGTGCTTTCTGTGACGCACACACACACGCGCGGGCAGGCACGCGCTCATCGACTCCATCGATCTGCTGCGCGTTCTATAATAATAATAGATTATCATCGGAACACAATAAGCGGAAACGGCGCGGGGTCGATTTGTGGCCGATAATCATCACAAGATAAATCATCCTTATTAACCCTATAAATACTTTTGTCACGCGTTCGGTGCAGCTGCTGTGTGTTTAACTGACTGCCCTCATTATGTTTTTACGCGCACTGTGGTGACATTACATTGATTGTAGGTTATAAGATGTGGCCATAAAAACGAACCCCTCCAGGTTTGATTTACACTACAGCACTAGATCCGAGGTGATGTTGATTAGGAAGCTGCTCCTAATTTTAGTAATGCACCTCATAGCCTGGAGGATGTGGTTACAGTCCCTGGTGATGCTCTGGCAACCGATTCAGAATGAGTATAAGAGAATACAGATGGTGTTTTCTTTTTTTAGCTGTAGTCACCACTGCTTTTGACCCTCTTGGTTCTGTGACGCTGCTGGTGGCGCTGTCCGTGGTGCTGGAAGCAGCTCAGCTCCAGCAGACACTCGGGGAGGCCTTCAGCTGATCTGCACTTGAACGGAAAACGGATTGATTGGCTGTCAGGGGGCCCCTGGCATCTCTCACACACTGGGACCACACACACACACACACACACAGGGGCTGTAAATCACACTGATGGACAGTTGCTCTCTTACAGAACAGATGCTGAACAAAAAAATCACCTTAATATTTCCTACAAAAGCCATAGATGTGTCATTGCTGATGATATATCCCGTTGGCCTGCAGTATAGTCTGTGCAGCTGCATGTAGGGAAGTCTTTATAGCTCCAAGGTGCATGAAGAATCATGAAGAATCTCTAGTAGGGCGTATTTTTACGACAGTGTTTGACTTATCGCTTCTGTTTTCTGTCATCTGTAGAAGATTTATTTTATCTTGTTTGCTGTCTCACCTCTTTAATATGCGTCCAGAACCAGAGATAAGGCTTCCTATAATAACCCTGTGATTTTACAAGGCTCTTGGGAATTTGAAATGCATATTGCAGCGTAGCATCTCGTCTAAATTACACCTTTGATATCAGGCTTAATGGCGTTTTCATGCTAATGCTGTGTAATAATCCATAAACCTAAATATGTAGGGTGTCGTTTGAGTAATGCCATCATCGAAACTGACCTTTTAACGCTAATTTGATGGGTTATAAAGTGATCTGCAGAAGTGGGCCATGTGATCAGTAGCTGCACTGAAGATATTTGCGATAACAATTATGATAAGGTTCCTTAGAGTTGTTTGTTGTGAGGGAATGCAGAAACAGAAATAACAGGCAGACAAGACAGGAAGTTGGAGATGCAAGGATCAGGTTTGCATGTTTTTCGGTTGGCTACGTATTCTATCTTCTCTCACACTCCCTCCATTTATCATTGGTTTAGCATATTCACGCTGGCTCGTGTAAATATTCATTTATCCCAGTAGGAAACCCAACAAGGGTTGAGTACACACCAGCAACCGGCCCTTATTTACTGTAGTGACATCACTGTAGTAGGATCATGACGAACGGCTGTGATCAGGTCTGTTATTTCCTTTCTGCAGAGCTGTGGTTTCCACGGTGATGGTTGCATTTTTTATGTTTGGTGCAACAGGGCACGCACCGACACGTCATGATGATTTACTAGCTTTCAACGCACTTGTAAAGCTTCATCTTTTGATGATAGCTGGGTCGTGACTGCTACCTGCCTTTTCCTGTATGAAAGTTATTTTTAGTATTTCATGTAAGTGGCCAAATATTTCCGCTGTGACCTGTTTGGACATCAGAACAAATAGCGTTTGTTATTTGCTTGCTGATACACTTCTTTACTTACCTGAAAGGAAAGTTTGCATGGATGCATTTCATCACCTAGAGCTTGACCCTTTCCTTACTGTTTTGCATACTGGACTGATTCCTGTACAGCACAGTCTAGTGGCTTGTATTCTTCATATCAGTTAATCATCTCCTCCTGTCGAACTGTTGGCTAGTGTGGTACTGACTGATTGACTGACTGACTGACTGACTAGTGGAGCTGTAACTTGGATGGGGAAAGCCCTGTTGGCATATCAGGCCCCTTTAATCACACACTCTGCCTGAAAGGGTTTTTAATCTCTTGATCCTCCAGGCTCAGGAAAGCGAGAAAAACGGCCACCGTGGTCGGGAAGGGAAACTCTGGGATGTGCCTGCTGTCTCTCCGTCTTCCAACCAACCTTTGGCCGGTGTCCATTCCTTAATAAGAAGTTAAAAACCACGTGTGAAATGAGCTTCCGGATGTAAATCACTTGGGTGTGTCTTACTCCGTAATGTAAACCTGTTAAAACTACAGTTTGAACGTCTCGGGCGAAACCCTGCGGCTCTTCTTAAGACTTGCAGACCACGGAAGGGTTTTCCATGTCAGAGCTTGGCCACCCTCAGGACTGGACGCCTGGTGTACCAGCATAGATTCACCCCCAGCATATAAAGAGATTGAGAACCAGCCAGTGCTTCCAACCAACCAATCTAGGTCATTAGGTCTGCAGTGTAATTTAAGGAGCAGCACATCTGCTCACATGTAAGCAGAACTGAGCGTTGTGGCCCGGCGCATTAGAGCAACGCTTAATCCTCTTGTGACAGCTGATTGTACGTATTCTCGGCTCTCGGCTGCACAGGCGAGCTGCATTTGTTTGCAAGAGAACGTTGACTTTTTGGAGCGCGGGAGCACAAAGGGAGGCTACATAAGGTAAGGAGACCAATCAGCTTGTTGAACATTAGATCTTAACCATAGCTCGTTAATATAAACGGCAGATCAATTGAGGTTAACAGCACTGTATTTATTATCGCGGTGACAGCGTGCCAGTGATTGGGAAAAGCTTAATGAGTGCGTGTCATTATTGTTGTGCCGACATCCATCTTGGCTCCGTGTGTCGCATGCCATCAGGCCGAAGAGGTCAATGGACCCTTGCTTATTGACCGACAGACAGATGACCCAAATGAGTAGAGAGAAAGGATTAAGTGTTTATTATCCTCTCCCTTTATCCCTCTCTTCTCCCCTCCCCTTATCTCGCGCTCTTTCCACAGTAGGGGGAGGGGCTTGTGTCTTTCTAACCGGTTGTGGAAGCCTCTGGCGTTGTTATTATTGACATGCAGACCAGCCCAGTGCCTGGTTACATGGTCATATAGACAAACTCCACACGATCAGACTTGTCTTGTGTCCCCCGGTGCTTTTACACTCTTGGAACCACAGTGTTAGAAATATGTGAAGGTGTGTTGCTTCATCCATGATAGTGTTGTTGTTCTCAAAGGACAAGGCGAAGGATATCTTGTGGTTGCAACGTTTAAGTACGTCATCCAATCTCTCTGAGTTTCCGTCCACATCTGTGGCTCTCCGTCCAACCTCTGACCGAAGACGTTCATCATTAGAAAAAGGGTCACATGATTAACTTTTTGAGAAACTCCATCATTTTAAGCAAACGTGAGTGAACCAAGATTATTTCCAGCCACATTTTTTGATGCACAACTTGGTGTTGTCAGAACCATGAGAGTGTGCGTGACTCGAGTCTTAGTACATTTACTCCTCGCAACGAGGGCAGATGTTACCCAGCTGCAGCAGCGTGGCTTATATTTTTGGGAATGTGGATTTTTCTTAAGCTCGTCTTTAGCAGCACAAACAATAATCGTCTGCAGGATCTGTACATTCTTGAAATGTGTCGACGGTGAGAGATATGAAATAAAATTAGACGTAGAAGTTGCAGAGAGGGCGTCCAAGTCACCGCACCCTGATGACAGATATATAGTAATATATATAAACGGTCAGCGCAGCACCTCCAACATACTCCCAGAGTTGTACGCGAGAGGCTGATTCATAACCTTTCTTCTCTCCCAGATGAAGAGATTCATCACACACACACATAACACGCACACACACACACACATGATTGTGTTGGCCCAGTAATAATAACGTTACAATCAGCTGGAGGCGTTCAGAGTGAAGTCGACCAGACTACAGGGGTGGGAAACAGTCGCCTGCAGGGGGGGAGGAGGGTCGCTGACTGACTGGCCCCTCTGATCGACCATTTTGGTTAGTGCAGCCAGGCAGATAATTAAACATGATGGCAATCTTTGACACAGTGTAATCACATCACACCTCAGTGCTGCAGAAGCTAGTGTCTGGCTCTCGCTCTCTTGTCGCCCAAAACACAAAGGTTGCTCCGCGACTCGATAGCTCACAATCTAATTTCCCCCCCTCCCTCCCTCCCCCCTTCACGCTCGCAAGTCAAATAAATTCAGCGACAACTTCTTCATGCTCTTCAGTTTTTTATCCGGTCGCTCTGTTTCACAGTTGCGGATCATGAATATTTAGAAGTCCTTCAGTTGAAACTGGTTTACAATGTTTCCACAGTTTTGTCTCCGGCAGCAAAAACACCTTCTTCTCCTCCCATTTACAAAAGTCCTTAATGAAGCTGTAATGCAGACGAGTCCTTCAGGAGTTGGGACAACAGGCCATTTTCCTGAAGACGCCTCAAACCCCTTCAGTGGCAGATAAACCTCCCAAGATGTATTTACATCCGATTAGAAGGACGTTTAGATCCTGTAACTCTTTACTCGTGTTACCTTTCCACCTGGTTCGTGTCTAAACAGGCTGCTCACCTGTGTTACGATATAAAGGAGCAAAGCGTCTCTTTTCTCTTAACTTCAATTACAGTTTTAATTGAATTTATATTCTTATAATCAAACCAGAAGTTATCTCAGGGCACTTTTAATATAGAACAGGTATAAACCAACTCTGTCTTTACGTACACTGATTTATTGTGCTTTAATTTACCCTTTCTTACTCCTCTTTCAACGTTATCATATAACAAAGAGCTTTAACTGCACATGTATAAGTATAAAACCCCACTCTGGAGATGTTTGGATGTTGGTCCTGGATGAGCGGAGCAGCCTCGTTAAATCAGTCGCGTTTTAACTTCAATATGTTACAAAAAAAAATGTAATATTGATGATCCGCCACAGCCAGATGTGCAGTGGGAGAGCGGCTGCGAGCGGTCGTCCCCGCTGAGTATCAAATATATAGCGAGTAAATAAAACATCTCGCCATGAAATATTCACGTCCTTATAGACCCCCCGTCAACCACTTCATGCAGTTTGATTATCACCCTTCCGGCTTTCTCGTAAAATATGATGAGTTTTATTTGAATATAAGACTTATTTTTTGTACATTTAAGAAGTTAAAATAAAGAAGTTATTCCACATTTACACCATACAGCTGGTACGTTGTGTAAATCTTAATATTATGTGTGTAAAGAACTTTTAATGTACCCAACCGCAGGGCGTCATCGCGTGCCTCGGTCTGAAACCTCAATGTACACATGCAGTACTAGTACACGTACAGTACGGCGTATTCTTCCTCATTAAACTTTGGCACTAACTGTTACACTCATTGTTTTATTCATCCGCCCTCTTAAAATAAAAAATACAGCGCGGTACTGCTTTTGATGTATTTTACATTTCGGAGTCCTCTTCATGATAAAAAAAACTGGGTTGGTTCATTTACAGTGCGGCTAATTACAGCGGGGGGG
>CAAKHC010013094.1:21117-41190 GCA_901007825.1 Macroramphosus scolopax
GGGGGGGGGGGGGGGGGGGGGGGGGGGGGGGGGGGGGGGGGGGGGGGGGGGGGGGGGGGGGGGGGGGGGGGGGGGGGGGGGGGGGGGGGGGGGGGGGGGGGGGGGGGGGGGGGGGGGGGGGGGGGGGGGGGGGGGGGGTTCTTCTATATTATACAGTATAAATTACTCCGAGGGGTTTCCCCCACTACTGCATGGGTGTATTTAGGTTATACGAGTTTGCCGGCTTTAATGAGGGTTGGTGCTTTCTTGTTTGCACCGTCAAAGGAGTTCCGGAGCAGTTTAACACGTCTTGTATGTGAACAATTAATCCAGAGTTTATCAGGCGAGACGTGTCCAAATATCATTTTAATTTAAATATTGCAGAGGTAAACAAAATAATAGTTCCACTTAATATAGCAAATCATAGAGTCCGATATGTGTTGTAAATCATTCAGCCTTTATATCTGCTGGTGCTAAAGTTTGCTAAATATGCTAAATAGCTAAATGCTAAATCATTTGTCTTTAGTCCCTTAAACACTTATTTTGGCATTGCTATTTCTATACATGGTGCAGAATCCTAACAAATTCTAAACAGTGTTGGCAGATTCCATGATTTTCAACTCTGTCTGCCGCTTTCCAGTAAAGACTGAGGGAGCCACGTTATTTATAGCTTCATACTCTCGTCTGACGCGGCTCGTGACCGACGCTTCAGTAGACACAAATAAACCAGTAGCGCTCCAAACGTCACCCGACGTCCACTCTCAGATGAAAGACATAAATTGAAAGTTTGAGTGGATGAGAAGACATCGGTCTTTACATTATATATTTCCTCAATATGTCGCTAAGTGTGCCTCCAAACGCCTGGCAGTCAGCATGAGTGTTAGTGTGAGTGACCAGTCGTGGCGGCGCTGGCTGATAACTGACCATCTGTGTGTATGTTGTGTGTGTGTGTGTGTGTGTTGTGTTGTGTGTATATGTGCAGCTCCCCGCAGACTTCAGCAGACTTCACCTGGCTGACGGCTTGCACCCACAGGTGACCCACGTCTCCTCCAGCCACTCAGGATGTAGTATCACCAGCGACTCTGGAAGCAGCAGCCTGTCAGACATTTACCAGGTAAGGCCCCCAACCCCTCCCCCCCTCATCTCGGCACGGGATCCCCCGCAGCGTGAATTCAACCCGATAATGATGTCGGTGTGGTGGATTTGCTTTAGAGTTTAGTATAACTAATTGAGAATGTGCATTTTACGTGGCATGGTGTGTGACTGCCCCGGTGTGTGTGACAGCGTATGGCAGGCGAAAGCTGCCAAATCATTTGTTTCATAAAACGTCAGGACACCTCCTTCACCGTTATGCATCGTTAAAAAGGGGCGTGGAATTACAAACACAACATAGCATTTCTCTGATATACCATCATGGAGCGATGTATTTTATACCGCCCAGTGTCATCGAAGATGGTGTTAAAAGCAAAGATGGCTTCATTGATATTGATCTCTGCCCCACTCCAATCGCCTAATTAGTAAATAAAAAAGTGTTTTATTCTGCCTGGGCCGGCTGCCCAAGTTGAGGGGGAAACGCTGAATCTCTAACCATTAATAATCCAATGCTGTGTTATTTATTGGAAGTTCAGTGGACTTAAATAGGACGCTGTCACTGCTCCGCAGGTGGATGAGCAGACCTGCGAGCAGGTGGTCCATCCTGCATCCCGTCTCCACCTTTTGACTCCTGTCACTTCAAAGTGGAGATGTGAAACTCCCCATCGAGCTGTGACGTTCAGTGTCATGCGAGGTGAAGATTGAACCCAGCTTGTTGAGGACAAAATAGGAAGACTTATAGTACATATTTACCCCGGAGGTAAATAAAAACACAACTCAGCTCAAAAAGAACAACAACAAAATCTTGTGATTGTGGACGCGTCCCAAATCCCTGCAGCTTAATCCTCTTAACGTAGTGCACCCACCTCTTTGGATCCTTATACCGTCACCTGCTGTGTGCCCGTTTGAGTGGGTGTTTCTTGGGCATCGCTTCGCTGTACAGTCCTCCTTCTTGATTTGACGTGTGTGTGTGTGTGGGGGGGGAATTGCATCAACTTGTTTGACTATATTGTGAGCGTGTGTTTTTTGCAGAGTCGTGTGTTGCATGTTCGTCCACGCTGTGCCTGGCCGGGGCAGGTTGGACAGCCTCTCCTGTCGCCAGTCTTCAAGCCATCTGCTATCAGCTCTGTGGCAGTCTCTCAATTCCAGTCTCTCACATGCAACCCCCCACTCCCCCTCCCCTGTCCTGGTTTCTCTTCTCTCCACGATCTCTCTATCCTCTTTGGCCTTATTTCCTTATTCTAACAGTTTTTAAACCGACAGCAGAGCTTTCTTTCTCTGAACACGATGTAAACATGATCTTTCTCTCTATGCACAGCTCACTGGTGATCCTCTCAATTGTCTTCTACTTGTGGAAAGAGCTGTTCTTCTAGTGCACATTTGCTACACAGCTCCTAATAGTGTCCAAAGCAATCAACTCAATTGATAAGTCGGTCGCAACAAAAAAACCTGTTGTGCAAAATCGAGACAGGGATTATAATGAATCTCTATCCTGCCGCACTCGGCTTGACTCCTCAAACCGTTTGTTTTATGCAACATTGCTTTTTTTTATCTTTAGTTAAAGTTGCACCCTGCAGGTGTCAAAATCTTCCCTTCCATTTTCTGTATTTAGCTGCTGCTGTTATTAAGAACTGCTGAGCTGAAATGAAGGTGCAGAACGATTGTTCAAGGGAAGCGAACACCTTAACGACTTGGTCCACCCTGCTGCGGCTCCTCCTCCTCCTCTCACCTCTACAGATGAAGCACCCCCACGAAGAGACCCACGTCGTTCTCACGACACCGGCAACATGGTGCACTGTTTTGTGTCTGAATAAATCATGACGTTGGTCCTTCAGAAGGACTTTGAAAGCATTGATCCAAGAATAGACATGATGAAATATTAACAGCACCTGACTCGCCCACTGACTCTTAATGCTTACTGCACACTTATAGACTTCTGATGCACGTATGACACGAATACCATGCACGGATGCAAAAAACTCAACGGTTTGTTTGGAGTGTTTTTGCGCCCAGTTGAAATCAAATGAAGTCACTGTGGTATTTCCTATATGTCTTGTATTTACATCCTCGGTTCCTGTTGTGATTTATGTTTGGTCGCTGACTTATTGTCTGCACAGAACTCCTTGTGTGTCCATCCGTTGTCAGCACACTCCCTCTGCTTTTTAGGACAAAGATAACTCGCATATAGAGGCCAGATATTACATAATTTCATGTCAATCATGTATGTTGGAGATAATATATACATCTCTTATCTAAATCCGTGACCCTCCACTGTTAAATCTTATTACGTGTAGAGACTCGTCATCTTCCCAGACCCCGCCCTGGCTCCGCCCGCTGTGGTTGTGAGCTGGTGACGCCCCAATCGGCCTCTCAGACATTGGCGTGAATCATTGATGAGTCTTTTGCACATGGCATATGAGGAGAAATGACATAGGGGGTTTCGTTGTGCGGTCAGGCACTGGGACTGTGTGGGATTAACGGCTGGCAGACCGACAGTCTGGACGGCGAAGATGCGTCTGGCTCTGGAGTTCTGCGGACAATTTGCAAAGACAACTTTTTCTTCTCTTCCCAGTAAGAAGCTTGACTGTAGACGCCATATTGAGGTGAGAGGTCTGTTGTTGGGACTGTGGCGAGGAAGCAGGGATTCTTTCGGTTGGTTTTGCGACGGCGCTTCATGTTATGCGAGCTTGAACCAGGCGATTTGGCATCTCATAAATATTTTCCTAGATGGTAGCGGAAGAGCTTCCTCGGTACCGCTCATGCACATTAATTGCATTACTTTCACCATTCATCTTAATTCGCCTTCCCAGTTCCTCACATTCATCTTGTGCTTTCAAAGAACAGGATCTGGCTGCGAGGCAGGCGGTGGAGTTTGCTGACGGGAGAGGAGAGGGAAAGTTGGGAGCTAATTAGCTTGTTACTATGCATCGCAGACTGTTTGGTATGCAGTGTTGACACCCGTCTCTCTCATAGTGAACTGAACACCTCAACTCCACTTTCACAAAGCAGGTCAAATCTACGCAACAATTATACAAATGGTATTGTAATTTAGCTTTTGTTTGTGTTGCTGCTGATGGCGACTTCCTCAGTGTGCACGCGCTGTACGACCTGCTTGGCTGCTTCTTTATGATGTTGAATTCTACTCTTGGTTGGACAATTTGAACATTGTTTGCTCTTCATCTGATAATCTAAAGCGCTGCTTGTAAGCAGCACACAGGCACATGGTCTGTCGGTGGGAAGCACATCTGGCTTTGGATGGACACGCTGGAGCAGATCAGAGCTCTAGTTTTGTAGTTTGCTCTGTCGTTTGCCAATCGCTGAGGTTGGACGGATACGACAAATCCTCATTTAATCAATAATCAAAGATGACTGATGGATCTATCGCTTGTTCCGTCTCCGCAGGCCACAGAGAACGAACCAGGTGACATGGACCTGAGTGGTCTGCCGGAGACCGCAGTCGACTCAGAGGAGGACGACGATGAGGAGGATATCGAGCGAGCGTCAGACCCCCTCATGAGCCGGGACATCGTCCGGGACTGCCTGGAGAAGGACCCGATGGACAGGACTGACGATGACATAGGTGAAGAAGGCTTCTTTTTTTTTATACGTGAAACAGCAAAAGCAAGCTTTAAAGTCTCATCAGTTAAAGATCAGCAAATACAAGCAGCGTTGGCACGACTTGTACAGATTTTAGATTAACTTCCTCTTCCTAAGTTAAATTGGAGACATTAAACTGTACCAATGTCTGAAGCCGCTTACGCTTTACTGCGCTTATTTATGATGAAGGCTTTTGAGTGATTCTCAAAGCCACATCAAACATGCAAAGTCACATCCCTTAAAGCTATGACTCAACTGCCTTGATAATGATATCCATGTTAAAGCACACACTCAAAGAGCTTAGCTACAGATGTTGACGAGAGGATGATGATGCATTGAATGAAGAGAGAGAGAGAGAGAGTAAGAGTAAGTGCCAACCTCCTCCTCCTCCTCCTCCATCATTGATCTCCCCCGCAGCACACCACTCCCTCTGCCAGCAGGCTTTTCTAGGTCACTCTGGCACATCCTCTCTCGCCTCACCTCTCCCACCACATTAAACTTTCAGTGCTTCCGCAGCTTCGCTCAAAACGCTGTTGCCATGCCAAGTACAGGTCAGCCAGAGCGCTAGACTTAGAGGAGGATGCTTGTTGGGGAGCTGAAGAAAAAGGGGGCACATTTCTCTCCTGGGACCTCTGCTGCAAATCTCCTCTGTCGTTGATTATACATGGCGTCTCCCTTGGCAACACACGTATTCAAATCTACCCATTATTAAAACACATGCACCGTATACTCTTTATAAAAATGTAAACATTGAGTTAGCTGGTAAAATTATTCCTAAAATTAAATCTTTGTTTTTTTCTTACGCCAGGGAGCTTTTGTTCTATGAGAAAGATGAATCATAAAACCCTCCAACATCCAGCTGCTCCTTGGTGGAACTCCCATGTAGGCTTTACCGTAAAGGCTGTCACATCACCTCCAGCCAATCAAAAGAAAACTGCAGAATCTTTCGACATTCTGGACCGAACCCCGGTGACTCACATAGAAGAGGGTCGCTCGTAGCCTCCTGCCCCGAGAGAGACACACATCCCTGCATCTACTGTGTTCAGTGAGGCGGAGTAGAACTTTAAATCTGCGTGGAAGCTGACAGACGTGGAAGAAACACATATTGTTTCTTCTAGTTTTATCCCCAAGTGACCCTTTAACATGGAAATGTAACCCAAATATACATATTTATGTACGTTTGATTAAATTAGAGGACTGTTGGACCTTTGTGGATGTTAACACTCCACCAGGTGGCCTTCAAGTGTCAAATGTAAATTGTTACAGCGGCGCAAAAAACATTTGCATACTCAGATACCGCCGGGAATATGTGAGAGAATCTGTGTTCTGGTCATTTAGGTGAACATGATCCCGGCTGACAGACTTCTCAATATGTGTCTGCAGTGCAGCTTCTCACACACATAAAGTTCATTGATTGAAGAGCGACCATGAATGTTTATGTCCTGTGAATAGATATTTGGCTCTAAGTTCCTGGTGTAATGATTCCTCTGCTGGCCGCTCGTTGTGTTAATGATTAGTTCTCCATGCTCGGGCCGCCTTGGCTGGAAGTGAAGGCAGTGCGAGCTTGTCAGGAGCGCTGTCCGCCCTCTCTCTCTCCTCCGGGTGTCAAGACTCTGTTTGCTCTTTTTTCCTCAACCTCATCC
This sequence comes from Macroramphosus scolopax, assembly GCA_901007825.1. Lineage (NCBI taxonomy): Eukaryota > Metazoa > Chordata > Actinopteri > Syngnathiformes > Centriscidae > Macroramphosus > Macroramphosus scolopax. Next base: position 27,429 of record CAAKHC010013094.1, read on the forward strand.
TCTGCTGTCTCTCCCATGTCCCTCTCACAGAGCAATTACTGGAGTTCATGCATCAACTGCCAGCATTCGCCAACATGACCATGTCAGTGAGGCGGGAACTCTGCGCGGTCATGGTTTTCGCTGTGGTGGAGCGGGCCGGCACCATCGTTCTCAATGACGGAGAGGAGGTGCGTGTTTGTGCATATTCACACGCACACACACACACACACACACAAGCCCCAGTCTCGTGACTTTTGTCTTTAATTTGCGTGTATATGTGTCTGTCTCTCGGGGAACTGAACCTTCGTCTCACCCTTCGCACCAGTGAATCTTTCCTCTTCCATTTGATGTATTTTCTGCTCTATTAAATCTGAATGGCGGACATCTCTTATCGCCGGTCCTCTAGGATCCCTCAGGCAACTGACGCAGGCGTCGCTTTATTCTCTTTTCACGGTCAGGACACGACACGAGTTTCAATGAAGACAATTTTCTTGTTTTTTGTTGCAGTAATGCACCCAAACAATAGAGAGCTAATCTGGCCTCTGAGGATCCGCCTCTTTAGTAAATGTTCAGTTAGAGGGACTTCAAGGTTCACTGATAACGTTGCGGCTGTCGGGGGTGAAAGGTTTGTCTTCAAGAGGTCGACTTTTCAGGAATTCTTGAAAACATCCTTTATGTTTATTAATTCTCCCAGAAAACAAAAACAAAACAACTTTTAATTTTAAGTTTCGCCGAGCAGCTCAAATGATCTTTCGCTCTGAGGAAAGTAAGAATCCATCTGCTAGTCCCTTTATAGTTACTGCACACGGTTCATAAATAACTTTGACTCATTAGGGGACAACAGCTGTTGGGATTGAAATGAATCTGATCTGCACAATTATTATTCTGTCCTCTTCGCTTCCTCGTATTTTTGTTTTTCTTCATTGCCTTTTCTTCCTCTTCAATCGTTCCACCATCAAAATCCTGTTGTCATGTGCGCCTCCAGCTGGACTCGTGGTCGGTGATCCTGAATGGCTCAGTGGAGGTGACGTACCCTGACAGCCGGACAGAGATCCTGTGCATGGGGAACAGCTTTGGGGTGTCACCGACTATGGAGAAGGAATACATGAAGGGTGTAATGAAGACCAAGGTGGACGACTGCCAGGTAGGATGCTTGTAAATGTTACCGTGGGATTAACAAGTCTATTTCCACGGCTTTCACAAAACATGCCACCTCATCAACATTATATTCAACCCTGCGTTAATAGATGCTTTTAGGACTCACGTTAACTCTATCCCTCCGTCTTATCTTCCCCTCCCTTGTACAGTTTGTGTGTATAGCCCAGCAGGACTACTGCTGCATCCTCAACCAGGTGGAGAAGAACATGCAGAAGGTGGAGGAGGAAGGAGAGATCGTCATGGTGAAGGAACACCGAGAACTGGACCGCACCGGGACGAGGAAAGGGCACATCGTTATCAAGGTGACGAATCTTCATTGAAAAACCTAAATCAAAGCGAGAGATCAGAAGGAATTTCAAACCCGATAACGCCGCTGTTTTTACCTCAGGGCACACCGGAACGTCTCACCATGCACCTAGTGGAGGAACACTCGGTGGTAGACCCCACCTACATCGAGGACTTCCTGTTGACCTACAGGACCTTCCTCTCAAGCCCCATGGTCGTGGGCAAGAAGCTCCTGGAGTGGTTCCACGACCCAAGTCTCAGGGACAAGGTAACGGCTCCAGGTTCTTCTGTGCTAGAAAATCCTTTACAGTGAATATCTGAAGGTCGTGTGGGTCCAGCGTCAAGGATGCTCAGATTCTGCAGACCCCTTGTGACAGCCAGAATATTCACATATATCTACTCGTAATTATAAAATGTTTACAGGTGATCAAACATTAAATTGAAGAACTAAAGCTAATGAAAGTTGCATTGTGCAGACAGGATCTTACATCGTAGCCACCGGAGGAAAATGTCGACACTCAAACAAACGTGTCCTTGATTGGACGTTTGCACAAGGACACAGAGTAAATTATACATGCACACTTAGCCAAACAAAAGTAAACCATGCTGCTCCTGTTGTTGCTGCAGGTTACACGGGTAGTCTTGCTGTGGGTAAACAATCACTTCAACGACTTTGAGGGTGACACTGCCATGACTCACTTTCTGGAAGAGTTTGAAAGCAATCTGGAGAAAGAAGTGAGTATTAAATAAAATCCGAACAGAGCTTTCAAAACAAAAAACAAAAGATTCCCCCGTTCATCACGCGTGTATTACTTGTTTTCACAGAAAATGTGTGGGCACCTCAGACTGTTAAATATAGCTTGCGCTGCTAAAGCCAAGCCGCGGCTGGTGACACTGACCAAGCCGTCCAGGGAGGCTCCGCTCGCCTTCAGCCTTCTCGGAGGTCAGGAGAAAGGTTTCCGCATTTTCATCGATGCAGTGGAGCCCGGGAGCAAGGCAGCAGAGGCCGGCCTTAAACGTGGAGATCAGGTACGATCTTTGAAATATCGTTGCATCTTTCTAAAAGATGCTTGTAGCACATGCAGATGTTCCGGTGTCTTACCAAAGGACACTTCCTGAATGCTCCATAACATTAGACATATTTGTCACTCTGAACTGTATTTGATGGTGTTCGTCATGCTAATGCCTCGCGGCGCCGTACGTTGCCACTGCTCCTGATGTAAGAGTGTGTCTCCACTCTCACTGGGAACTGTAAACGCAGCTGTGCATGTCCATCTGTCTCTGTAGGCTACCGTTCCTGAAAGATCACTTAATTCCTGTTGCATTTTGTGTTGTTGTGAAACTTTTTTTTTTTTTTTTTTGCATTTTAGCAGCATTAAATTGAGCTTTGCCAGTAGCTGTGCTGAGCAGCCCCGTGTTGGCTTTTCTCCTCGCAACTTGACTTCTCTACCATTTTCACACTCGGCACTTCCTTAGGGGTTTAAAAAAGCAAAGTCCCTTAATCCTTGAAACCATCTCGAGAGTGTCTGGATGCGAGTTAAGTCCTCTTGAGTCCAAACATCCCTTACAGCTGTTTCCCCCTAACGGAAGCATGCAAGCTGACATCCGTGGAAGCATTCACGCTCCTCAGCCCCTCACACCTTCAAATTTTTTGAACGGCTTCACTTACTACCATCCTTTCATTCAAGACTCAAGACAGCTGTGTTCTGCACACACCGTCCCGCTGCTGATCCCAAAACTGACATTCAGTCTTGGTTCTCTAAGTTTACTTGCCTCGCACCAGCAGAGGACGCCCTGTTGTTACACCACAGTCAAAGGCTACTTCCTCTTCTACGACAGGAGGAAACGGTGAGCGCTGGTTAGCAGAAAGTGTTTGAACACATCCGGCTCATAGATATCAGGACATAAACATAACTTTGTCCAACCGGTTACAACCCCTTAACTTAGTTTTCAAGGGGTCAGAGGCCAAACATTGTTAAGAGTTGAACACAATAACCTCTGACTCCTGATGCTCTCAACACTAAGAACATCCAGATTGCCTGGCTACTTAAAGACCAGGTACAAATATTGTTGAAAGTAGGTTCAGGAGAGAGCACATCTGTATACCCGCCATGCATTTGCAAGAAAACAATAAAACAAATCAATTTGCAGATGCACAAGAAAGAACTTGACCCACTTTTTCGTCTTTCTTCTGCAGATCTTGGAGGTCAACGGGCAGAATTTTGAGAATGTCCAACTCATCAAAGCCAATGAGATTCTGAAGAACAACACACACTTGTCCATAACTGTGAAAACAAATCTTTTAGGTAAAGTTCTTTATGGTTTTATTGTTCTGTCCTAATTTCATTTTGAACTTTATCTTTGCTCATCCATCCTTATATCTTCTGTTCAGTGTTTAAAGAGCTTCTAACCAGGCCCGAGCACGACCACGAATTGGACGGCGAGGAGGAGCACGACAGAAAGAACGGGGCCCCCCACCTTCCAAAGATCGGGGACATCAAGAAGGCCAGCCGTTACTCAATCCCTGACCTGGCGGTGGACGTGGAGCAGGTGATGGGTCTGGAGAAGGCCAGCAAGAAGGCCAAGTCCAACACGGTGGGAGGACGCAACAAGCTGAAGAAGATCTTCGACAAGACGCTCACCAGCATCCTGCCTCCTAAACCCTACAAGTAATGAGAGCTATTAACAATTTATCATCGTAATCAAACCAACGGTCAATAAATAACGTCCGTACTTACACTTTTAGAACTTCCCATTATATTCCATTAAGTGTTTTTTACTTATTGCACGGCTGGAAAAGAAACTAGGTTTGTCAGTCAGCTTGTTCAGATACCTGATACAAGCGTTCAGATTGTATTTCTGTTCCCTGGCCCAGTTCTGAGTGTGTCATAGCACCATTCAGCCAGTATCTGGTGTGTATGGTGTTCATCACTGAACCAATAGAAACTCTTGCCAGGACAAACATCGCCCTCTGTCTGTTATTCACCAGAACTGCTATCTCACCCCCCTCCATTGCTCTCCGTCTTGTTTCCATAGTGATGTTTGCGTTGGCCAATCGCAGGACGACATCATTGTGGGAATGAAGCAGTCCAAACAGATCCCACCGGCTCTGCCCGTCAGCGGCAACCTCTCATCTTCCAACCCGGACCTGCTGCAGTCTCACCACCGCATCCTCGACTTCAACAACCAGCCTGGTGTGTATTCACACGCTGTGAGATCTTAGATACAACAGTTCCTTTATCATTGAGGAGGCCTTGTCTGCTAACAAACTGCATATCACACACTCATTATTTATTACATACTGCCTGCTTCATGAACTCCTACCGGTCGACTGTTCACACTGAGGTGAAGTGTACCGTTGGACGTAAAGTAAAGTGCTCTGGTGGTTAACGCTGTCGCCTCCCAGGGAAAAGGTTCTGGGGAACCTGCCTTCTGCTGTGCTTGAGCTGGTTTCCTCTAGGTTCTCCGATTTTCTCCTACAGACTAGAAACAACCCACTTAGGTTAATTGGAGATGCAAAATTATCAGAGATCCCAAAGTGATGGCTCGTCATGTCGCGGCATAACATTGCCCAACCCTACTATTTTGTCAGCCATGAAGAGCCAGAAAAGAAAGATAGCTTGTATATTTCTACCTCAGTTAACATTTGACATGTTGTTTTATGTTCTTCCAGTTCCTGTCACACTGAGTGAGTACCTCTTCTCCCTGTGATCTCTCAGCACAATCACACCTGTGTCGGTGCTGCCTCTCTTCTCAGACTTTCACTAATCTGTAATCACACTCGTGAACACTTATTAATACCTGACCTTTCAATTATCTGCGGGCACATGGGTGTTGCCATGGAGATTCAGGGTCCTATCATCTGTTCGGTGTGTTTCTGGTTAATTTAATGACGGGAAATGAGATGCTGGTGGGTTTTTTTTTTTTGCTCCAAGGGAATGCTGGGAAGGTTGGATTGTCTCTCGCGGTGAATCAATTAACAATGAATGGTGTTACTTAGATAATGAGATTAAAACAGCTTAAACCTTTTAATAATGTGCAGTTTAAAGTACCTATGTGTATTAATTGGGTGTCTTCTTCATCCCCAGATATGTCAGACCAGGTGTTACGAGTCTTCAAGGCAGATCAGCAGTCTCGGTACATCATGATCGGGAAGGACACCACGGCTAAGGAGGTGGTGGCCCAGGCCATCAGGGAGTTTGCCCTGACTGCAGTAGCAGAGGCCTATTCGCTGTGTGAGGTGTCCGTCACACCGGAGGGCGTCATCAAACAGAGGCGGTTACCAGACCAGCTCTCCAAACTCGCAGACAGGATTCAACTAAGCGGCAGGTAATGTCATCCACTCACTATAGAGTTTCAGCTATTCATTCCTGGTCATTGTGAGAGGTTGAGAAAACAAACACATCCTCTCCTATCATCAGATACTACCTAAAGAGCAACATGGAGACGGAGACATTGTGCTCTGATGAGGACGCCCAGGACCTCCTCCGAGAAGGCCAGATCTCTCTGCTGCAGCTCAGTACGGTGGAGGTGGCCACGCAGCTCTCAATGCGGGCGTTTGAGCTCTTCTGCGCCATCGAGCCCACCGAGTACATCGACGACCTGTTCAAGCTGCGCTCCAAGACGGGCTCGGCCAGCCTGAAGCGCTTCGAGGAGGCCATCAACCACGAGACCTTCTGGGTGGCCACAGAGGCGACGCGGGAGCCCAACCAGCTCAAACGTATGAAGACGGTGAAACACTTCATCAAGATCGCGCTGCACTGCCGCGAGTGCAAGAACTTCAACTCCATGTTTGCGATCATCAGGTGAGACACAGATATAATTTGACTGTATTCTGCTTTTTATTACGCAATCAAAGAGCTTTTCATCATTTGAGTCTTGTATGTTTTTAAGTTGAGTCTACATGCTAAGACTTGTGTCCTTTTCCCTTCAGTGGTCTGAACCTGGCTCCAGTCTCCAGGCTGAGGGGAACGTGGGAAAAGCTACCTAGCAAGTACGAGAAGCTGTTTGGGGACCTGCAGGACCTCTTCGACCCCTCCAGAAACATGGCCAAGTACAGGAATGTCCTCAACAATCAGAACCTCCAGCCACCCATCATCCCTCTGTTCCCCGTCATCAAGAAGGACCTCACCTTTTTACATGAAGGTACACGGAATTAGAATCATGTCTGTGTGTAGGAATACGTCTGGAATTGTTTGGATTGTGGCTAAGCTAACAACCGAGAAATGCTAATTCTACATTTTGGTTTATAAGGACGTATACATGTAGCCCCGCTGTCTTCCCACCATTACTTTACATGTTATTAGCGACGGACTACTAATCCCATTTTTCTTTTGACACGCCCAGGCAACGACTCCAAAGTGGACGGCCTGGTGAACTTCGAGAAGCTGCGGATGATCGCCAAAGAAATACGCCATGTCGGTCGCATGGCCTCCGTGAACATGGACCCGGCCCTCATGTTCCGAACCAGGTAAGCGAACCTTTCAGAAGCACACTTTTTTATTATCTTCCTTGTAGGATCACTGCACCGCCGAGCCTCTCTCCGGGGTTAGCTGGGTTCACATGGATTCAGGCAAATTTCTGCGTCACCCTTTTTTTCTGTAAAAGCAGCTGTTCCCTCTGGCAACTGTTTCCCCTGGCAACTGTTTTCCTGTTACACATTGTTGGCTTAAGATGTGCACAGTGCTGCTGTCGGTGTGTCCCTGTCTAATGATGTCTCCTCCGTAGTGGTGTCGCCATTTGATTTTTCTCTCCTCTGACTTTCCACGTGGGTCTACGGTGAAATGTTCTCTTTGGTGATCTTGGTGGTCTTTCCTGTCCTAAGCTTTTGTCTCTCTTTCTCTCTCTCTCTCTGCTCATCCACCCTTTGCCCCATGCTTCTATTTTCATGGTACCAACCCTCTAGGAAGAAGAAATGGAGAAGTTTAGGGTAAGTTTGGTGACCCCCTACAACCTATTTTGCCCTCCCTGCACCGCAGCCAATTCTGGCATTCCTTGTTTTCTGAAACTTTGTTTGAGTTGAGTCCTTCCCCACTAACACTGCCTGACCCCCCTCACAGGCTAAAGAGCGGAACAAAGGTCACTTTGCTAAACATTAGATCACACCACACTATTTCACAGATGTTGCACAGGATAAAAAATACACATAAATCCTAAACAAGTCATTACTGATGGAGGAATCCAGCCTTCGCATTAGCTAACGTGACCTTTAGTGATGTTGTTTATTATAGTATGCATGCAACTTCAGTTTCAGAATCCGTCCTCAAGGTTTTATTTTTATATCAAAACAACCAGAGGCTCTTGATATTAGGCATTTTTATCATGCTTTACATTTCTGTGGTCGGCAGCGTGCATGCAGAACATTCAACTGGAAAGCACAAGACGTTAACCTGAAGTGAACTTTTCACTCTCCGAAACTGCAGTATCTCGTAATCACAAGATAATCTTCTATCACTTGCATACTTTCACAGTCAGGGTCAATACTGCTTTGTTAAAGCTCTCTGTATCTTTAAGACTGATGAGTATCTTCCCAGGAGGTCAGGTCCTGTGTAGGTAAAGTTTGTACTACTCTCGCTGTCTCCAGCCACAGAAATGTAAATTATGACTGTGTTACGCTAGTAGAACTTCCCCTCTCTACTCCCCCTTGTTATTTTACTCCAGCCATCATTCCTCGCCCCCTTCTGCGGTCTGGAATGTTTGGAATGTTCCGGAGTTCATAAGGATCCCTAATGCTGCTCCTTGCATGTTTTAATAAGAATAAGGCACCCTGTGTAGCCCAGTTGCACCACCTGTGTATAATATAAATGAAATAATATATTAACTATTTCCCTGCCTCTCTCTATTCCTTTGTCTGTGTCTGCCAATGTGTCCTCCGCTTCCTTGCCTGCGTCTATGTGGGTGCGTGTGTGCAAGCAGGTCTCTCAGCCAGGGTAGCGCCAATGCCGCAGTGCTCGACGTCACCCAGACCGGCGGGCACAAGAAGCGGGTGCGACGCAGCTCCTTCCTGAACGCCAAAAAGCTTTACGAGGACGCCCAGATGGCCAGGAAGGTCAAACAGTATCTGTCCAATCTCAGCCTGGAGACGAACGAAGAGAGTCTGCAGACGCTCTCGCTACAGTGCGAACCCTCCATCAGCACATGTGAGTCTGGCACGTAAATACATTCAGGCCTTTATGAATATGATGCAAACCCAGACTGTCTATACGGTGCATAGAAATACTTTCATGAAATATTTAAAAGAGAGACATGGAGTATTGAGACGCATGTTCCCCAGATTCAGAGTCCAGAAGCAGACAGAGTGGAACCACTGGAGTAACAAGACACCCACTTGCTTGTAAATACTCAATGGCATTGAACATCACTGATGCCAACTTTGATCCACGCACCGCTATCTGACTCTCCATCAGCAGTTTGTTTCCAGCAGAAGAATTCCTCCCTGATTGTGTTACAGACACATGTCAGATGAAAAAGGCCTGAAATCTTGGGTGTAATTGCAATTTCCCTTTTTCCTCTTCCGCTCCTCCACTCAGTGCCCAAGAATGCCGGTGGGAAGCGACCGGACACCTCGCCAGTGGTGTCCAGAGCTGCAAGCCAACAGAGGGGCCAGTTGGCCAAAGGAAACCAGGGCCTCCAGGTCCCGGCCGTGGCCCTGTACCCATCCCGGAAGAAAGTGCCAGTCAAAGACCTGCCACCTTTTGGTAAGATGAAGTCTATCTTCTTATTAAGAAACGACACATCAAGTCATAAAACCACAATCACAGGTTAAATGAACAGCTTGTTAAATAAACAGCGTGACTTTTTACGTTGTGTATAAAGGTTTTTATTTCTACTGTATTAGAACAGGAAGCCATTTCTAGTAATAATTTAGATGTGATGACGAAGGCTGTGGGTTTTTAACCTTTTAAATTGCTTGAATTTTACACTTTAATAGCTGTAGGCTGATAAATATATTTATTATGAATGATGGCTGAAGGTTTTGTGTGTAGTAAAGCTGCAAAATCGGGCTCTTCTATTCATATTACTGTAATCCCGAATGAATGTGAGTCATCGCAGCTGTCACCTTCATCCAGTTGACGCTACATAAAAATACACAGAATTCTTTGTCCGTGTTGTTGTGGGAGTGAGTGAAAGGAAACCTCCAGTTGACTTCTACAAGCCTCCCACCCCTTTAGTTCCTCTTCCTCATCCTGTTCTCTGCAGACAATAGATGAACCGGCCTTAGCCCCGCTTCTCCTTGACAGTGCTGCCACCTACAGCCTGTCTGGCAACAAGCAACTACAAGATACCCAGACAAAGCAGCTTAGCACCCCCTCGCCCTCGGGGGGGAATGGCAGTGTTCCTCATGCTAATTCTGCTCATCTTCTTTTGCAAACGTCCACAGGCACCAGTTCCCCACAGTCTCTGAAAAAAATCCTGTCTCTGTCTGAGGAAGGGACCGAAAGGCATCGAAGGCCGCCAGAGGACACCGTGTCCAATGCCTCCTCCCAGCTCTCCTCCCCTCCCAACTCCCCCCAGAGCTCGCCCAAGAAGGGTAAGCCAATAATCCTCCCTCCCACACCACTCCCCAGACTTCTTCCCTCTGTCCTCATGCGCCACAAATGCCACCTGGTGGCTGCCATCTTGCACTGCAGGACTTGTTTAGATCCTCGTATCAAGCCTCCAAAATAAGACTCACCTTATGTTCTGCATGTTTATGTTGCTCGGCAGCTGTCACGACTGTGTTTTACCATCTGTGATCAATTTCACAACTTGATTTAAATTGTTTCAATAGCGTCCCAGGTGTCAGGTCGCTGGAGAAGTTTTATTATTCTGTCATCTAATAGTGACAATCACTTCCTCTTCCCCCCGTTTTCTCCACTCACACTCCACAAATCCCTGTTATTAAAGCCTCCAAGACATTTTCAATTAATCAGCCCCTTCTTTATACAGATTTCGAGGTATGAATTTGAGAGGTTACTCAGTTTATTTATGCTTATAATTGTGGTGAAATACGACCACCAGGCTCTTAAGCTCTGAGCTGCAGCAACAGTCTCCTATAACTCGAGTGTGTTCTTACGACGTGTCAGCGCCAGCGGTTCCTCTGCACCTCTGCAGCGTTTGTCCCCTTTGACGCTCATTATCTCAACTTTTCCACACTCTCCGGCGCGGCGTCGAAAGCCAGACTGTCATCGTAAACTGCTGTTTCAGTAAGAAATGTAATGCCGCTCATCCCTAAAGAGCTGGTTGGTGGACTTGGAAAGGGCACTCTGCAATTATCCCGCGGTCTTGTGTGTGTGATGCTTCGTTTAAAAGATTGACTGAGATGCGATACATGAATTAAACTGGATTTATGATGCAAGTTACTTCACCCGACATATGTAATTTTGATTTTTCGCGCTGGAATCAGAGCTGTGTGTTGGAATTTAGGGGGTGCCTATAAGGGCTTGCTCATCTTTTTTCCTTTTCAGTAGGGGCTTCATTATTGTACCCTTATTTATGTTCATTAAAGTTGAATGTCTCTTCCGCTTCCCTGCAGGTTACAACAGGACGGGAGACGCCTACTCGGACTCCGGTCACAGCGAGATCTCCTCCCGATCCAGTCTCGTCAGTAACTTCTCCTTCGACATGGCCCAGGATGAGAGGAGAATCCGTCACTCTGGAGGAGTCGGGGATTCCCACATCGGCGGAGGACGGCTGGAACGAAGAGCCACCACCGACCCCGACCAGTACAGCCTGGGGTGAGAACACTTAAGTGATTTCTTTTGGCTGTGAAATTGGTGTTTTATTTCTCTGTTCCTCTTTGCTAAAGTCATTGTTCTTTCTTTTATCATATCGTAGGTCGTACTCGTCCATGCAGGACTGTCGGGGCATTTACGCCGGCTGCCCTACGGTGCTCTCCTCACCCAGTTCAGAGGAGCTGACGCAGGATCAAGGCGATCGTGTTTCCCTTGACGCAGCAGACAGTGGGCGCGGCTCCTGGACTTCCTGCTCCTCTGGTTCCCATGACAACATACAGACCATGCAGCAGGGACGTAGCTGGGAGACTCTGGCCTTCGGCGGAGGCAGCATCGGAGGACTTCCTCCAGGCGGACCTGAGGCCTTATTAGGGGGACCGGCTGCACTGTGGGCAGCTCAGGCCAGGGGGAGCTGGGCCTCTGCCAGTTCCTCCTCATCCTCAGCTGCATACTGGGGAGAGGACTCTGAGGGTGACACTGGCACCATTAAGAGGAGAGGAGGCAAGGATGTCAACGCTGACCCAGAAACAAGTAGCATCACATCCACCGGGTCGGAGGAGGCCAAGCAGCACGGCAGACCCTCCCCGTCGCCGATCACCGCTGGGGGTAAAGGCCTCATCTGTGAGTGTCTGTAGAAAAACAGTAGCTGTAATCAATATTTTTAAAGTAGCAATACATCCCATACAAATTATGTGGCCCTCATAGGGACACTCTTCCAAATTATTACATGTAAATAGCTACAACTTAGCACCAAGAAGAAGACCACCAAGTTAGCAACTAGCTCGGAGTTGGTGGAGACAGAAGCTAAGACCTAGAAGGGAAGTGAATATTGAATTCACAGTCATCAGCTGTAAACAAACAAAACTCCAAATTAATGCTCATGTTGCGCTGTGCCTGCTCAAAGTCTAAATATTAACATGTTAACTATATAAACTTGACAAGAGGATATGCTGGTTTTGTATACAGCTTGTTTCTGATGCCCCCAAGTGGTCAGAAATGGTGTAGCAGATTAAAATGTGACTCATTTTCAGGTCCCGACATTAAGAAGTATCCTAACAGTGTTAATCTCCTTTTTTAAAGCACGGAAAGAAGGCCGCTATCGTGAGCCCCCGCCGACGCCTCCTGGCTACACTGCCTTGACCATGTCTGACCACGCCGACGGGCAGCACCCAGCTCAGTCTGCTCCCTCTTCCACGGGGACTAACTCAGGCCGTCGGCCGCCAGACTACACCACGGCTCTGCAGCGCTCGCGCATGGTCACCCAGTCGCCTGACTCCCACCAGGCCCATCAGGGGGCCAAGCAGCGGGCTGGCAGCCTCCAGCGCACTCGCTCGCCGGCTGAGGAGCAAGAGGCAGAGGAGGAAGAGGAGGGTGAGTCCATGTCTTCCAAACTAGTCGCTCTGAGGAAGCCAAAGCCAGTGGCACAGCATACACCTGAGACTCCCAGACCATGAGAGTGTGTGTACGGGGGTTTAAAGGCAGGGCCCCTCTTCCCAAGGCAGGTAAAAACTAATTTATCAGGTTGACCCCCCCCACCCCCTCCACTCCAATGAACCTGCATGTGCAAAAAGGAACACACACTTGGACTGAAACTGATCATTCCTTCACACAACGTCCTACAGCACCAGTAGGACCGGCCCCATTCCAAACTACAATTCTCTTACAACTTTTATAAAACCAACAAAACACATAAAATTCTGACCTTTTGAACATTATAAGACTCTGGGAATTGTTCATTTGGAGTGGGACTCTCACCTTTAACCCACAATAAGTCATCATGCATGAATCATACTAGTTGGACCAGACACTCACTTCTGACATCACGCATTCTCTCTCTCTCTCTCTCACACACACACTGTGCCGAATAGCATCATCATCAGCAGGCACAGTGCTCTCAGCCATGCAATCAAACTTCTGCAAACAAGCACCTCCATTCTCCTGCAGCAGCACGCAGCGGACTCCGTCCCCGCGGGAGGATTCCACGTTATTATATTGAATGAAAGACAGAAATGTGTTTAAATGTTGTCTTGTCAATGAAACTGGTTAAATGGGGTTTTTCCCTCATAACAATCAACTGATGCAAAATTCTTAGAAATGTTTCATGTCACTTCTTCCTCTGTACTCAATGTTAAATAGTCCAAATGATAAACACAAAGAGGCAGATGATCACAGACATTACCAACGATTTGTTTTAAAGCTGAATCACAGACATACGTCCTGTTGAGATGGGAACACCATCACGGAGGAAGTTTCACAACCTCAATTGGTTTTGTGAGAAGTCGCTTGACAAGCAAAGTTTTTAAAACAAATGTTGGTAAAGGTTTTGCCTTTTCTTGCATTAATAACAGTGTTTTTACAAGGGATGTCATGATACCAGAAACCTTGTAGTCGGAATCAAAAACACTAAATTAATGAAATGAAAACATTTATAAACAAGTACCGTACTTTTCGGACTATAAGCCGCTACTTTTTACCGCATTTTTCGACCCTGCGGCTTATATAACGGTGCGGCTAATCTACGGATTTTTTCGGGCTAACGGCCAATCGGGGAAATCACAAATCTACGGATTTTACTGGTTACAGTCCTCTGGAGGCCGGAAAAAAGCGCTAAAAAGTAAAAGTGGAAC
>CAAKHC010013094.1:41727-52542 GCA_901007825.1 Macroramphosus scolopax
TTGTGAGAAGTCGCTTGACAAGCAAAGTTTTTAAAACAAATGTTGGTAAAGGTTTTGCCTTTTCCTGCATTAATAACAGTGTTTTTACAAGGGATGTCATGATACCAGAAACCTTGTTGTCGGAATCCAAAAAACATAATATGAACCCAGTGAGCACACTGTCGGACTCCGTATACGACTCCGGTGTTTACAATCAGTTAACTAATTTGTTCCTCCATCATTTTTTCTAATGAATCTAATGACTCGTCCGTCTTTCATCACTCAGTCTTTTTTCCGCCATCATTCTGCATGTCCCTGTTGTCCAGTACGAGACATGCACAGCACCCACTGTGCTTCCTGCACCATAGAAAAACACATCTTCCGAATTTTGGCATCAGCTTGATACCCTAAGTATCTGTTCTTGTGACATCCCATATATACATGTATATATAAGAATAGAGCCTCACCTAAGAGCTGCTGTCTCATCAGTCCAAATTCATGGTCACCTCTGACTGTGATTGTCCCCTTTCTCTTCGCAGACGATGAACAGGTGTCCGCAGTCTGAGGGACGACAGCGGACGTCCTTTCGCAGTGACTTGAAGTCCCCCCCCCCCCCTCACACACATCGTTCGGGGTGGGCAGGATTAAAAAGAGACTGACCGACAGACCAATAGATTCATCATCAGTTACGTACGTGCCTGCCTCCTCCACATCCTGATCGGTGGATTCCTCTGCTCGTCTCCCTCCCCTGCCTTAAAGCATCATGGGGGGTTGAATGACCCTGCATGCAAAAAATACTGTGAAGAAGAAGAAGAAGAGGAAGGGATGAGAGAAGGTCAAAGACTACGACGAAATCGCCTGGCACTTTGGAAAGAAGAAAAAAAAAAAAACTTCATGAACTGAACTGTCGCCGGGGGAGATTGACCCCCGGCCACATCCACGCTAAACCACATAGATGTTGCTGTTAGAAAAGGGACCGTCTCCTTATGACCGGGGCCCCGCCCCCACCCAGTGACAATAAACCCCCCCAGACCCACCTGTTAGCAGCATCACGACGTGTTGAGCTTCATCTGCACTCTCATTTTCTACTTTCTAAAAAAAAAAACAGAACAAAAACGCAACCAACAGCTAAACGAGACTGTTTCCCTTGAAGACGGAGGAGAGAGACAACGGTTGGCAACTTACCACTAGATCCCTTTTGTTATTTTCTTTTGACTGATTGCACTCTGGTGGTGGGGGGGTGGGGAGGAGGAGAAACCACGTCAGCCCATTTCTCTCCCTGGTCTGAAACAACCCCGTCTGTTTTTAACGTGTTTGAAGTCGAACATCCAGTATTATCTCCGGCTTTCCAGTGTGGAAGCTTATCAAGTGTTGGGTCAAAGCAAAATGCACAGTGGAGTGACGCGCACACAGCTCATGCTCCACACACAAGGAACATAAATCATCTCTGAGAAAGTCGCACCATCAGCACAATCCAGGACGCCGCCAGACGTCTGGCCTGGACAGCAGGGTGGGAGCGACCCACGTCTGAGCTCGTCTCGGTCATATTAACGTCTTCTGTTGCTTTCAGTTACATCGAGAACTTAATGTTACTGTTACACGACTGTAGGTGATGTGAAAAAAGCACAGAGTTCATTGACCAACGCCCTGAAGAACCGAGCAAAGATGGAGGAGGCAATCAGGTGTAACCGGAGGAAACTTAAATCCAACATCGCAGCCGGTACGGAGGATTAAAACTGACATCATCTTAAATGAATTAAATGTAAATTAAAATGTATAAATAAAAGCCTCAAGTTAGTGAGCAGGTTATTTTAGGAATAAAATAAATTAATAAAATAATTTACGTATTTGACACACGACTTATTCTTGTATTCATTTAATTTTCCCAAATTATTCTTTTCTGTTTTAATTTATTCCTTTTTGTCTTTAACCGTATGTTAATGAGGGTGCGGCGTCTTGCACCACGTTTCTGTGGTGTTGCTTTGATTACTGATGCTTGAACATCAGGACACGCTTCTCATTATCACCTGAGCAAGAAATACATGAATAATTTAAAGAAATAAATATAAAGGAGCTATAAACAGAAAAGAAAAAAATACACATACAAGCAAACAATTTTAGTAATTTTTTTCTTTTTCTGTGCATTTTTAATTATGTTGAAATTAACTTGCACATTTATTTTACTATTGAGGCTTTTATTTCTACATTTGTTTTGTTATTATTTCATTAATTGAGTCCTGTGTTTATTTCATCGTGATCATGACAGTTTTGGTCCTCCACACAGCTGAAGGATTAATTAAAGATGATGTCAGGTCTGGACGTCTGACATCATCCTGACGTCGCTCAATCACGTAGTCTTGCAATCAGAACAGAGACTGAGCGCTCGGCTCAGAGAGAACTGGACACGCTGACGTCAGAAATGTTGCCTCTTGTCTCTTCCTTTGGTGTGATGGCACACACACACACATCATTGATATTCGAGTGTCTGTGTCCATTGTTAGCGTTCCTCTAATTGTCCACCTTTACAAACGACCTCGTACCGAGTCTTAAAAAATACTTAATAATCCCTTTCAAAATAAAAGCATCCACAGATTTGGCTTTCTGTCCCCAACACGATGCCACACTATGTAAATGTTCAAAGCGCCTTACAAATGCCATGATTGCATAGCCCCATTACGAATCACCTTGTTTCAAGAATGAGTCTTGAATTGAGCACTAGCGGAGTGAAATGCCTTATCCAAGATTCCCCCTCCCAGATGTTTCAGTACTTTAAGACTCGGTACAAGATGAAGCTTTGTGTTCATCAGACTTTGGCTGTTACATGTCGTAGATAATCTGTCTCCTTCACCTCTGCTGTTCCTCCGTCACCTGTTACAGACGTCAGCTGAGTGGAAGCTACGTGAATCCATATCCAACATATCCTGCTATCAGTGGAAGTGACTGAAGAACTTTATTTCTTTCTTAGACTCCGGTTGGGGGGGATTTGACCTTATGAAGAATTTCTTTCTATTTTTTTTTGAAGGCTGCCAATCAGAAACGATTTGAAATCCAATTGTGAAAAAACTTTGTATTCCTTCTATCACTGAGTCGCACTGATCACATTGATCAGTCTTGGGGAAAAAAAACAACAACAACCACAGACTGAATAAAAAAAGAGGAGTGAGTGCAGTGTTTTTTCCACTGTGTTCTGTGACTACACACTAATAAGTTTCCCTTTTTGTTATCGTAACTCTTTTTGTAATGGCTGCAGATAGATTGTTGATAATTTGTTATACAGTGGTTACATGCATCATTCACTTTCATTCAACTCTTAACGTGCATATAAGCGGGGGAAGGGGGGGCGTGTCCTATTTCAAAAAAACAAACAAAATGTTGCACAAAAATGTACAAGCATAAAGATCCGTGTAGTAGGTAGAACTGCTACTCTGTTTGATGTGTGATGTCGGTGGGAAATGTACATTTAGCTGGTGATGATCTTCTTTTCTTCATTCTTTTCTTGTACTGCTCCTCCGACCTGTATGTCTTTTACAAAGACCGTCGGCGGAGGACGTATCGGTTGTTTTTTTTGTATTTTTAATACAATAATTGTAAATATTGGTTATATTTTTGTTCAAATGTACTACGTTTATGCCTCAACATCCAGTTTATACGAAGCTGGGAATCAATAAATACTGCATAAAGAATCAACACCTAGGTTTTAACTGCACTTCAATTCATTTCTTCTACATTTCGATGTCTTTTTCTTTTTTCAAAAAAAATCTGTTTTCCTCCAGAGGACCTTCTTCTTCTTTTTTTCTTTTTTTTCCCCGGATACCGTCTAGTGTTTGCACAAGTCATGGAAGTAACTTGAAAAGTGTAACTCATACTTTTCTATCTGACCACAGGCTGTCAGACTTAATAAAAAAAAAGCGATATTGAAGTCTCCTCTTGTTTTTATTTGCCTGTCTTGTATCGTCTTGTTATCCAGAGATGTGCTGATTATGCTGTGAGAATAGAGAAACTCCCACTTCTCATTTATTTTAAATTATTGTATCTCATTTCTTTCTTGCATTAGCTTTTCGTAGAACTGGAAGGACGAGCAGGGAGCTCCCAAGGCTAATAAATCACCCCTAAATAAGATGCTATTCCTCGAATCTGTGTTTTTATCAGGAATAATATTAGATTCAAACACCACTGTGAATACGACCGTTCATTTCCTGTGAAATTAATGACAATATAAATCTACCTGAAAGTGGAATAATTGCTTCTTCTTGGCCGCAGCTCCAAACCTCCACCGTCTGTCCTGCAGCTGCAAACAGTAATGAAAACATCAGCTCCTCTGTTACTTCAAGGCCGTGGCTGAGTACGAGCTATTGTCTATTCTGCTCCTGTAAGTTTAACATCTGATTTGCCTCTTTTTCAACACCTGATTAAACTTACTGACCATCGAACAACTAAAAGGAGGAAATAAAAAGGTTTCAGAAGGTTTGTTTATATAAGAAAATCATTTTACAAGAATATCCTTTTACCATAATTACTGTGGTATTTGTAATGCTCTATGTACCAATACCACAAGGGGGCGCTGTTTCTCTGCTCATCCACAGCTGATCTGCCATGATGCATTTCCTAGTAAATATATTACATTTAATGGTAGTTAGGCTACAAGTACTCTTAGATGAACTATTCACTGCACAATTAAAGAACAAATAAGTTCCTTGAACTAATGAAATGCAAGAAACAAACTCCTCAGGGCTGTTCATCACACTGCTGGCAGAAGATGCGCTGATGCTGAAGTTCGGGGGTCAGTGTCTTGCTCAAGGACACTTCGTCTCTGGAAGATTTGGGGATTGATTAGCAGACGACCCCCCCCGAACTTCCTGAGTCATGCTGATGAAATGATACCTGTGCACACACTTTGACATGCCGACTGAAGTTTTCTTTCTTTTTTAAGGTAGTAGACATCATATCTCACCGAGATATTGCTGGTTCTCATGAATAATGCAAGCTGGATGTCCGTGGTTGCCTCTATCGCCGAGCTGAGGGCCCCCAATTTGTCTCACTCTTCGGAAAATGATGCACCACTCCTGCAACGAGAAATGAGGAGAGGCGCTGCCCTGACACACACACACACACACACACACACACACACACACACACACACACACACACACACACACACACACACACACACGCACACGCACACAAACTCTCAGGCCAGTAAATACAGGTAAACTCAAATCCATTTCACTGTTTCTATTTTCAGATTCTAACATACAGAAGACATGAGGATTCTGTGAATAACAGTATTCTCAGACTGAACATGCCAAATATTCATCGTGTCCATGTCAACACTTCACAACAGCCTCGACAGAGACACACCGGCACCCCCACCCCACCCCCCCACCCACCCACCCACCCACCCCTGCACGTCGTCGATATGTAAACTATCGACGTTTCTGACAAGAGGCAGTGATGTGGTGACGTGTATCTCAAAGCGTTTCAATATACTGTTTTAAGAAATCCTTGTTCATCTTTGGTTTGCATAAACGAATGAAATGCCAAGATTTATAATCCTGCCGTCTGGGTCGCAGTGATTCTTTAAGATGTAGGACAGAAGCATAAAGGTGATGCAGACGACTGAGCCAAGGGAACAGTTGCACCAAATGCTTGTGTTCTTGTCTGCAGCTGCATCAACAGAAAGTCGATGTGTGTCTGTGAGGATGACTGGATGTGACCTGGTGGGACTTTATTAGTTCACTGCTGCACTTCGGAAAACTGAATCAGTTTAATTCAACAACAAAGCAGTCTGATTTCTCATTATGGAGTGGCATCACTGCACGGGGGAAAAGTGATATTCAAATAACTGAAAACGTTCCTGTTTCTCCTTCTCATTTATAAAACAAACAGAGGTATGGCCCTTTACACTGACGAATCGTGTTTTCATTGTGATAAAGTATCTGGGAAAAAAAAAATATCCTCAGTCGCCTGCATTAGAAAGATAACTGTGACTGACGCAAGGATGGTTGTGGAACCAAAACAACAACAACAAAAAATCCTCAAGCACCACTGCTGCATGAAATTAGAGAGGAAACACTGCTGTAATCTTTGTCCGACAGTGGAAACACCCCCTGACAGCAGCAGGAGGAGGCGATGTGCTCGCTTGGCTCTGCAGCTGCGCTGCGCCCTCAGAGCCACCAGGGGGCACTCTTCACTGTGGAATCATGCCAGGTGGAGCTGTCCACTCTTTCCCAGGGCAGTGGGCCTTATCGAGGGGTAGCAGGCGGACAGTGGTCCTCTGTAGATAGCTGGCTGTTTGTGTGTGTGAGGCCCAGAGTTGTCAACCACGTTCAATCAAGGCAACCGTGGGTCATATTATGGGGCTGTCTGGATTCCTTTCATGGTAAATTGGATGAAGGTGGCAGGACGAGGGATGAGGGAAGTGGTCAGAGATGTCACAGCGTTCAGAATCTGGACTCCACCGGCCTGCACAAGCACGGAGCAGGCAATCCTGTGTGTCAGAGAAAAGAATGTTTAATGAAAAGCTTTGGCCACTTGTGCTCAGGTGCTGTCCAGCTCAATGTTCTGTGGTCAAACGTAATGACAGCTGGGGGCTGATAGAAGGGTGAAGAGCAGGTGGCGGTACAGGGCTCGACAATAAGGACACATCTGGCTGGAAAATATAGAAACAAATTAGGTAGCCATCTTCTTTCTCAAATGGTGTCAGAGAACAACAGAGTTCAGGAACGAGGATTCCAATAATTCTAGAAACAAGAATTTCATTAGGCGAAACTCCAACTTTGCATTTTGCAGCTCTCTGCAAGATTTGACAGCACGGTAGATAAAAAGAGGACCGCTAAAGTTTAATAACGTCGCTGTGCAATGCGTGGTTAGCTAAGAGGGCTGACGACATCTGCTCCACCGGGGTCTTCTTAGTGTTTTATACAAAACATGAATGCAAACAGTGAGAAGACGCTGCCCAGGTGACGAGTCAGAAGAGCCAGAATAAAACGATTCTGCAAAACCGAAATCATAAAACGTCACATGTCAACTCTGCCAGGAGCAAAGGCAGCGGTGTGATGAGGTGCGTCCATAGTGAGGAGGAAGTATATTTGAAGAACATCTGCTTCATAAAGGGACTGATGCTGTTTCCAATCAAACACTCACGTCACGTCATAAACTTCTTTAGGATGCTGGATTATCACATTTTACGTTGTTCTGTGATCTTTTGTATCTGATTGAAAGCAACTTCCATCACAGCACAAGAACCTTAACCACTTTCATCCACTAGTTATTCTTTGTACAACAATCTGTCTTCCTGCTCTCGTCAGAAGAAAACCTTCTATAGCCGACAGAGAAGAAGGAAACACCTGGACACGGTGTTATGTTTCATTCACTGTTGTACATAGATGGATTCGGGGAACCTCCTCTTTCTTTATGAGTCCAAATCCTGCATCGCCTTTCTGAGCTGCAGCCATTTGTTTTGCATATTTTTCCAGGTTTGTTTTTCAGCAGCCGCTGTGTCATTTGCATCCTTGTCATTGTCAAATACAAGTTGCAACACCTCTTGAACCTTCTACTTCTCTACTTCTAATCTGTTTGCCATTTTATTCTGAAGTTTTTTGAAACCGTCAGACTTCGTACTGATGGTTTCCTCTCCAGCCTCTGTCTGTCTGTGTGTGATCACTTCCAGCATAACGTATTTGGTTGTGGGTATATTGTACTCATTCAGTGTTGGAAGAGGAGGCAGAAAGAGATGCTGCACTTTGAGTCAAATCTAGAGGATGTACAATACTTCCTGTCGACGCTGCTTCGGCCCTGGTTGGACGTTGAAGCAACAATTCAAACTGCCAATTTAGACACAATGAAGCTTTTGTTTTGTAAAACATGTCAAGCTTTTTTAAAATTAGTAGATTGAGGTTGAAAGTGATGCACCAGATTGTTTCTAGGACAAGTTCGACTCGCTGTTGGTGCTAAGTTAAGATACCTTTCTTCATATCAAGCCTGTCATATGGACCAGGGTGTGGTATAGCGACCTCCAAAATAAAAGCATTTGGCAAAACAAACCTTATTTCTTCCATTTTTCAGGTAAGATAAAGCACCAATAACTGATGTAATATGATTTAATATGTTCCAATGTTATGATGCAACCTGAACGGGCGCCGTCACAGTATCACAGCTCGTGCTACACACATTCCATATGAGCTCCACATCCGACCGGCAACATATAATATGCGTTGTGCTAAATGTGTAGGAAGCGTGAAACTCAATAAGTGACTCATTCCTTTTGTGTGCTTTCGCACGCTGTGTTCTGCTCCTTTTACATCGACCCCGGAGGATCCCATTTGATCGCTATCCAAGCTGTAAATATAGCCGAGAGCCATGCTTTGAGATGTTCCCGATTCAAATGGTCCTTTTAAGGGGAACAACCACCCCTGGATTACAAACCTGACTCACAATAAGCTAGTTGGCATGCAGAGGGAAGAGTCTGCCCCCCCTCTCCTCCTCCTCCTCCTCCTCATCATCCTCCTCGATGTCCTGCAGTATGTTAGCATGTGATTAAAAGGTCTGAGCCCTGTGAGGGTTGATATTCTAAAAGAATAGTTTAAGCAGTCCATTATAACGTAATAAGCCAGGATTTATGACCGTCCACCGTCTACGGAGGCATGTAAATGTTCTATATGTTTCATCACCTTCTCAAATTATATGGATGTTTTATTGCCTTTAAATCATATTCAGGGGAAACGCAGTATCGCTTCTGAGAAATGTCAAAAGTAAAACTGTTAATGTCAAAATATCCGATTTCTCCACGGGGATCATTAAACGTCCATTATTCTCCTCCCGGAATGTCACCGCAAAGTCTTTAATTTATTGATAACTTCAATGATAATCCATAGTGACATTTACATCAGCAACCCGGAGCCGGGGATTAGAGGAAACAACATTTCCAAGGTTTTTCTGAGGAGTTAAGCTATCTGATATTTTACTGCAGGTTGTGACCACATGAAGCCACAATATTTCAGTCAGAGTGGAAACAAATTGACATTCAGACTCCCGTCTTCTTTCTCTAAAGGCTCTGAATTGGATTTCTATGTGGCTGATGTGGCTAATAAAATCTGTTTCTGACTCAACTGTTATTGTCAATCCGGCTATACTGTCACATGTTATTATAATCAGGGTAGTACTTAGAAAAGTTATAGTATTATCAAGTTAATCACGCCTGAACAGCCGGATTTAATGTCAACTTCGCAGTACTAGAAATGATAACAATTGATGGGCATCATAGTGTTCAGCAAAATATAAAAATAAATTAAAATTAAAATAAATAAATAAAACAATTAACTTTACATGTTGCAAAACTGTATTAGTGTGGTAGCTTTAGGTAAATAAAGACTAGCATTCAGATTATTTAATCTCATGCTAGGACAAAGAATATTAAAGAAATTGTCTATAATTTTGTGGATGGATCAGATTTCTAGATACTTTTAAAGGGTGATTTTACTGCAGTCAGCTTAATATCTCTGGATATAAGAGTCAGTGGCTTCTTGAAAGTCAGCTTGTGGGTCCACAACAAACAAGGAGCTTTTTCACAAGGTTTTTTTCTGTATTTGGGGGTTGCTACTAGCAACCGATTCTTCAGCTTTAAACATCTGACATTGTGATTCATTGAAACCTTTTAGTATTCCAGCTGGATCTCCCTCTTCTGTAAGTCCCTCTGAATCATTACTGAACCACCTGATATTCTTTGACATTCTAAGGCTCCACTAAGTCAACAGCACCATCGGCGCCTTCACACTCCTTTGTAATCAGATGATCGCAGCATATTAGACGTGCTACCTGAGAGGGTGGCGTTCAGCGGCCTCTCAGCCGGCTGGTGTGACAGCCATCGAAACGATGAGCTGACATTCACCATCCATCTGAACCGCTAATTGGCTGTTAGGCCCTAAGTGACGTTGAAGGGCCACAGACACTTTCCCTCTCACATCACGTCTGACCTTTGGTAGGTCGGCTCACCTCCACGATGTCTTGCTGCTCTGGCAAGTGCCCAGACAGAAAGTGTCACTCATGCTGGTCAACAGTCAGACCACGAGTCGTTTGGGGATAAAAACCTGTCAGACCTCTGCTGGTTTTCTTTTCCGTAGCGACTATTGGACAGAAAATTAATCTACTAAAAGTTTGAAAATTAAATATATTTTTAGGTCTTTATCAATAAAAAAATAGGCATACAAATAAAACAATTGTGTTTGTTAGTCTGCTCTGAAAGTACACATTCTACAGCTGTGACACTCTAAATGGCAATAAATCAGATGGATGCTTCCACCTGAGGGAATCCCCCCTCCCAAATAGTTAAAGTTGGTCTGGTCCATACAGCCCCATTGGAAGTTTTGAAGAGGGGAAGGTAGATTGTAGAAAGAGACGAGGAGGGTCCGAAATTACCAGGTTAATTAAAGAGAAGAGCTTTAGATGTACCCTTGAATTATCCGCGGCCCGCGGGCCACATCCGGGCCGGTGGCTGTCCCTGACCGGCCTGCGTGAGGTCAATCGTAAATCAGGAATCACAGTAAACAGGTAAACATCATGCACTTAATACAACTTCCGATTGTATTTATTTTGAAGGCGACCGGAAGCACATACGTCCGTGCAGGAGAGCGGTTGTGCGTTCTTCTCTCAGCTGCCTGTCAATCAACCAGTGGAATGTTGCGTCAGTACGGTGGGCGGGGATGGTGGGACTAAGGTGAACGGTGGGCTGTGATTGGTGGGCCTGAGGGCGGCGGTGGGCGGGGATTGGTGGGACTAAGGTGAGCGGTGGGCTGTGATTGGTGCGGCGGTGGGCGGGGTCTGTGTAGCTCGGTGATTTTC
>CAAKHC010013098.1:0-13945 GCA_901007825.1 Macroramphosus scolopax
TTGATGCCGAACGCTCATGAAGACGCGGAGCTTCACAGTAAGACGTTAAAGTTTCCTGAATCCGATGCATGAGGAACACCCAACCTCATGCACAAACACACACACACACACACACAAACCCGACATGATCCCCCGCTGAGACAGATTAAAATTTAACTATTTTACCAGAGAAACAACATGAGAGTGAGGGAAGAGGATGAATGGTTTACTTAATCTACGACAGGAGAAACAAGGGAGGACAGGTAAAAACGAATGAATCAAAGACAGAGGGAGGACACGGTGGGGGGGGGGGACTTACTCTGTGGGAGCGACAGGGTCTTGCTTTTCATCAGCAATGCATTCCTCTCCTGCAACCGCTGAGGGAACATAAAATTATATTAACATGAACCTGCACATCGTAAAGTTTGTCAAGATCAGTGCTATCCAGTGGTCGTGACTATAAATATCAATACACATGCACAGATATGAAAAACGTCCCCCACAGATTGCTGCCATCACTTTGCAATGTTCATAACGTCACGTCATTCCAGGAGTTCCTTTGTCACCGAGTGTTGGAATTTATGCTTCCCGTTCTATCTACGTCTGCTCAACCTGCCGGTGCCTCGGAAACTGATTGGATTTAAGTCTCTATCAGACGACCTCGTAGAGTGAGACAGGGGACACAGGAGAGACAAACAGGGATGCTTCCCAGGAAACTAGTGTGAACTAGCTAGACATGGTGACGGATAAAAGTTACATTTAAAATGTTGGCGTCTCGGGCTCAACTCTGACCTCATCGCTCCCCGCGTGTTTACAAAGGGATGTTGGGGAGTGATGAGCAAATATTTGAAACCCCCAGCCGGAGCCTGCAGTCGGGGCTGAAAGAACAGGCGGCAATACTGAGGCAGGGCAGCGTCAGGCACTGACAGACAGCCTGGGAGATGGGACATTTCTGCAGCATAAATACACTGCCAGAGTAAGAGGGTGTGTTTGGTGAGTGATTGTGCAGAGTGAGGCATGGCACATGTGTGTGGAAGCATCTTGGGTTGACTCAGGAACTAGTTCACATGGCTAAAGTAATAACATAAGAGTGCAAGATCGATTAATTGAGTACGTAATTCCTCATTACAAAGAAGTGATAAGTGTTTTGGTAGTTAATGATGGAGAAACACCTTGATTGTACAGTGTTTCTAAAGTTTACAGTGGATTTAAAACCACTAATTGACATGAACTGATTGATCAAAGTGAATTGATTAATCATTTTGTGAGACTAATTAGACGGTTACCTTTCCGCAGGCTGCTACAGACTCTCTGCAGTTCTTATGGACGTTCAGGAAACAGTCTGCAGGCAAAACAACACAAAGGAAATCCCAGGTAATCAATAATTAACCACCACCACCACCACATCTCTGGAGTTAGGAGATGGCTGTCACACCGCCCCGCTCCTCATGATCGATGTTGACTTTGCGGGAAGAAGAAAACAGACTTCATGACTGCCGCTAAACAAAACTTCAAGGCAGCACGTGCAGGGAGATTTAGACCAACCGTAAACAGTGGAACCATCGGAGGACATAAAACAACAACACCACTGACAGTACAATACTTACTGGAGCACTGCAGCAGCTCCTTCCCAGAAACAGACTTATCACAGGCCACACAGAGAGCAGGACCGGATGGAGACACTGGAACAAACTGGTGTCCGTTAGCGGCCCCTGTCTTCTCCTTTCCCTCCTTCACCTCTTTCCCCTTCACCTGAGTCATAAATATGTCACATTTACTCCGTCGGCTGACGTTTACTGCAATTGATGCCAGAATATCACGTAAATCACCGAAAATAGAAATAACTGTGAGTAGCAGGCAGAGAGAGAGAGAGAGGTGTGCAGCGCTCCTCTTCCTGCTGCAATACACCTGTTAAAGCTGAGATAAAGGGACCTCCGAGGGAGCTTCTCTGTTTACTTTGTTAAAGTCCACAGGGACGCTGCTGCTGTGGTGCTTCATCCTTAGGGGGGCATTAGGGGGATTCCTCTGTGTGCGTGTGTGACACAGGAATGTTTATTTTCTTATCAAACTTTACAAGGGAGACGAAGAGGTCATGTTTGTTTGTTTGACTGCTCATGTGTATCCGTGCATGCGTGGAAACATGTTCTCCAGCACATACAAACATGTTATTAACATGGAGGGTATACTATGGAATGTGTTTTGGTTCCTCATGCTGTGTTGGGGGTCCGGCGTTATGTAAGAGGATATTTTCTCTGTGTCCTGTTGCTAAGACCTGAGGAGAGGGAATTTTCTCCCTCGCCAAATAAAGGCACCGTGGACAGACAACGGCTACCCGGCGCAGGAATTCTGACCTGGCCTGTCTGAGAGGTGGTAAACCTTTAGTAGAGCGACTCCGGGTCGGAGCTTTTCTGCTCTGTTTTTTTTATTGGCTTCTCCTTTTTGTCAATCACGCTTTACATGTGTGGTGGTAAAATGTTAGCCAGCCGATATTACGACCGATGAGTCGCCTCACCTTTGTTTTGTTGCGAGTGCTCGACATCCTGCTCTTCAGGAAGCTGAACGTCCGGCTGAC
This sequence comes from Macroramphosus scolopax, assembly GCA_901007825.1. Classification (NCBI taxonomy): domain Eukaryota; kingdom Metazoa; phylum Chordata; class Actinopteri; order Syngnathiformes; family Centriscidae; genus Macroramphosus; species Macroramphosus scolopax. Next base: position 2,552 of record CAAKHC010013098.1, read on the forward strand.
TTTGTACTTCTCTGACTCGACCTTAGAGGGGATTATGTATTTATCCCACTCCTCATCCTCGATCCTGTTTCAGCGTGGAAATTTCAGTCAGAACACAAATCATTACATCGTATTGCCCTTTGAAGACTTCAACACTTCAAGTAAATATTATATCAAATCTTCTAATATGCTAAGACAAGTTGAATAATCTGGGACTTTGTCACCATGCTGAATTGTCTTGCAGGTCTACAGACTATTACTCTTGACAACATGCTCGGCATGCTTGGAAGTCGCTACAGACTCAAGTGGGTGCTATTTATAGCGTGACTTTGGCAAGATGCAATTAATAACTCGTCAGCTATGTACAGAAGCTAGTTACATTAGACACTAGGTGAAAGACAACAACGACAGAAGGTACGGAAGAAAAACACATGCAACACCACAGCGAGCCAGTAAGGTGGCCTGAAGTTGAAAGTGGTAATCTGATCTACCTCTGGAGGTTTATAAATGGATGTGGTTAATGGATGAGTTAACAGAGGTGGTTCTACAACCGTGTTAGAATGGGTTAAGCCGCACGTGCGTGACTGCGAGGCCGTTTTGGTGAACACATACTCTTTAAGGAACTCTGTGAGGGTGAGGTGTTGGAGTGGTGCGCTGCTCTCCTCCTCTGCTGACTGGGCCCGCTTACGGAAACCCAAAACCCTGCATGGATATAACAACACCTCAGACCAAGCTGCTGTTTCTTTGGGCTCATCAGGTGACTCAGGATGTTAACAATGTGTCTGTCATCTATTGTTAGAGTAAAACAATGAATTCTGTGCCTATGAAAGTGTACATGGAAAAGTAAGATGAGAATGAAATATTAACTACAGTACAAAACTGGAGGGATTCTGATGTCATGAGGGAATGAAACGGTTGGTAACCAATACGATGTAATAAAATGACCTAATGATTTGTAATGATAATAAATTCGCCAAATATGATGGTGTCAGATGTTGCCTCTGTTAGCGATGCTGGGTTATAAGCGAAACATGATCCATTTATGAGGCAATTAAATTGAACAAACTGTGAAATGAATATGCGCTGTGGAATGAACAAAGCAGAAACAAAATGGGAGCCTCGTAAAGCCGATGTTAATTCAGCTCACCAGTTGAAATGCGTCCACACATATTCAATGTCAGTTAAGTGGTCTGAAAATGAGCTTGATATTTCTGAGGTCTGATATCCAGGAAGGCCACGAGATCTGCTGTTTACTTTGGGTTATTATGAGGTTGCAATCGGGAACATATTCTGGCCCCGGCCTTGCAACAGGAAGCATGTCCATCCTGCTCAGTCAGACCCAGACCACAGGTTTAACACTGACGACACACACACACACACACCCCGCACACATACTGTATACACACATGCAGGCCCGTCTGAGCCAAGCTCTAACTGCTGGCCAATGCCTAAAGGAGGGTGGAAGGAAGTCCCTGCAAAGTGAGTGAGCTAATGAGCTGACACACTGGTGTTACCTCTTTTCTTTGGGGGTCTCAGTCAGGCTGAATGTGCTCTGCTCTGCAATGAAGAGAAACAGGGGGAAGGCAAATGAGTAAGCCAGAAATAAATATGTCATCAATCACAGACATTATCATAGATTTGAAGAGAATCAGCTGACCATCATCCCCGATCTGCATTGAGTTAGAATAAGTGTGGCGAACCAACACAGAGAAAGTCCAGACACACCACAAGAGTTTCTTTGAAAGAACAGATGACCAAGAAACCAAGAAGGTAACAAAGCATGTACCCAAACTAAAATAAAACAGAGCCCCCACCTCCCCTTGAGACAAACTTTCAGTGTTCTGTAGAGCATTTTCCCAAAGCTTCAGACATCTACTTGTCGGTCATTATATAATGTAAATGTGTGTTTTGGATGACTGTTGTGTTATTACTAAGAAAGAAAGCAATTTGCATGAAGCTTCGGAGAAAGTCTGTTCTCGATCAGCCGGTAATTTGAAATTATACTTGAGATCATCCTGGGAAGGAAGTGGTTCGTGAACACAGAGGTACGGCGCTCAACCAGAAAATAATCGTATTACCGATACAGGGCTGCACAATACGGGCCACGACGAAGAGGAGATCATTGTTTCGCACAATACTGTGACGAGGGTATTTTCGTAATTCTAGGGGCTGTAGTCTTTTATTCTGCTGTGGAGATTATATTCCTCCTCTGAACACAGACTTCATGTGATGACATCACTCCCCTGCGAACCTTCATCTCATCTCTGAGATTTGAACACTAATTGTTGACCGCAGTCTCACTCCGTGCAGCTGCTCCTCTCCCCTTCGTCAGCCACATCAGTCACAACGGGTCCTTCTGCGTTACGTACTGTCCAACTCCCAATCAATGAGTTGACATGTAGGTTAAGTTTCGTGGGTTTAACGTACCCAATATGCAAGTATACTAAAAGCCATTTAACTGTGCAGCTCTTTATCTTCATCAGTTTTCCCAGAGAGAGAAAAGAGAAACATTATCATGCACCGAACCAACCAGCAGCCCCGCGTTGCCTCTCTATGCTGAACTTGTACTTACTAACTTGGCAGAGACGTGAGAGGGATTTAGAGAGAGACAAAGCTTGAAGGAGAGAACGACCACTGCTGCTGAACGCACCGTCTACACAGGATAAAACATGGATGACGACCCAATAGTCATAAGTGAGGGTTACTGGCAGGACACTGAGACAGATATACACACACGTGTGGTGGTTCTTCATCATAATGCTGTTGACACTAAGCACACATGCACTTTATAGATGTTCAGTTTATAACGCCTGTCTGGTCTCCCTCTTGCAGGACATGTGTCACATGTGTCCATTCGGCCGGCCCCTCAGAGCAGAAAGTTCACAGGGCAAGGAGGTCAAAGTTCGCTCACCTTCTGCCAGGTCAGTGATGGCGGCGTCTCGGTTTAGCAGCGGCCGTGACGGCTTTGCCTTGGGGGAGGAGAAGGAGTACGAGCGCAGACGAACTTCGGCTTCCTCCGGGTTCTGGTTGAGAGAAGGAGCAGATAAGAGAGCAGCAAGCAAAGGTTTTGCAGAGATTCTACATGCATGCAAATTAACACTTTTGATAAATATTCAATGCGATATGTAAAATGATGGTGTACCTTGGTGGACTTGTTGTGCGTGTGGTCAGCTTGTGTGAGGTTAAAGTCTGGGGAGGTGTCAAAAGAGTCCCTCTCCTCTCCTGAGCTGGACCGCAGGAAGGACTTCTGCTTTAAAGCTGAGCAGGGGTAGGAATGTCCCAGTATGTCCTCTTCTCCACTGTCACACTCTAGACTCGGACTAATTACACACAAGCACAGATGCAGACAAACAAATGCTTAGGCGATTCTTCATAATGCTTAAACACTGGACCAAGTCGATCATTTATAGACAAACAACAAACAAACAACTCGTGTCATAAAAAATCAACCCGATCTGATCCTACGCTTCCAACTGGTCCAAAGTTCACTACAGGAGGGGAACTCCAAAATCCTGCATGGATTTGTCATTGTGCTGACTCTGTTACCATAATGACCTGCAACATTTCACCCAGGTAAGGTCAGGAGATCTCCGTGATCTTGAAAATCACCATTGACAGTCATCATTGAGGAATCCAGGCTGTAGCCAGGCTTCTGAGCTCATACACGAGATCCTGCAGCACCGAGGAAACCGAAAGGAATGTACGGCGAAACTTCACAACACAAACAGCAATTGTGTATCAGCTTCCTGTAACTTTTCACACCTAAACGGCTACAGTCTCTACGGTAATAGCAAATATTGCTATTGTTATTGTGATATTCCCAACAGATGATTGTTATTTAGCAGACAGAATGTTTTCTGTTCATATCAAAAGCAACATTACACACAAGTATTGACATTGGAACAGAAGAGTAGTAGGATGTTGTTTCCCCCCAACAACTTAAGGTCTCACTTTTACATCAAATGAACATAAAGATCTAAAAGCCAGGAGGCAATGACATTAAACGTTCTACAACTAAATATAATGGCTCCTACCTCAGACCACGGGTCGCCGACGACAAGCTGCATCCTCTGCGATTCAAAGCAGGAGAGACTGGAAAGCAGGGCTGCGTCTGTCGCCTCTGTCCTCCTTCGAACAAACGGAAGGCGGAAGCCAGGGGGGAGGATGGAAAAGATGGGGAGGAAGCAAGGGGAGAGGGGGGAGACGGGGGAGAGACGTGAGGCGAGGATTCCCTGCGATTATCCAGGCTCTGGCTTCGGATTCCCCTCTCCACATTCTGGGGTGAGGGTGGATGCCGATTCTTGGTGCAGTTACTTGAGTCAGGAGAGTTCATTGAGAAAGAGTCCCAAGAAGAGCTGCCAACATGGGACGCAGGGCTCCCCTCCTTCTCCCCTGGAGGGCGGTATTTAATGTCAACGTCATCCACCTGGAGCAGAAAAATGAGGGCAATGACAAGGAGGCTTTGTTTGTAGCGCCGGTAACAGGACATTTTACACAACATGAACCCACTCAATCTATATATTTACATCCATACTTCCTACAGAGGCTTACATTTCCAAATTTCCATCTGGACTCACCTGGTGCACCAGCATGGCGTTGGCATACACTCGGTCTTTGCCGTGGATCATCGCTGACAGTCTGGCAGCTGCTGCCAGAGTCGGGGACGAGGCCTGGCTCTCCCCTATAGACTGGCTTTTCTCTACAGTGAGGGAGGGAGCCAAAGAGAGAGAGGGAAAGAGAGGGAGGATTTTTTTGATATTACATTTGGTTTCCACAGCAACACCAAATAACGTCTCACAAACACAGGAAGTGACATAAGACTTCCTGGGCAGTTCATGTTATTGGTCAGGACCAGCAGTTTCTGTATGGGTATGTGTTTGAATGTCTCTCTGCACACACACACGTGAATGGGTGTGCCTGGAGCTGTGAGTGGGCATCTGTAGCCATGTTCCTTCCCCACCCTGACTTAAATACAGCGGGCGAGTGAAGATAAGTCCCGTCGAGCACACAGTTGCATTGAGGGGAACCCTCTCGACACAACGGAGCCACTGTGAGCAGAAGCCTGGTTTGGCTGTTAAACAGGGGAAAACACTCCTGCTCTCAAAACACACACACACACACACACACACACAACACACACACACGCACACACACAACACAGCTCCCTATGGGATGTTGCTCTATGTGAAACAAAGCTTCTCCACAACACTATTTCTTGGAAAGTATTTCAGTTAGGAAAGAAGTCATATACACAAAGAGGCTGAAGGATAACATGAGCGGCCACAGAACTTAATTAATAAACACAATGTGGCCTTACACTAAAATATTTGCTTTTAATCGTACCGACAACAATACAGACATACTATAATTTAATACATTTTGCATAGTAAAGTATGAAAAAAAAAAGACAAATATTCCAGTATAAAACTTTAACAGGTTGTTTCTGCAGGAATTAAATAAAAAACCCTCATAAATTAAAAGTTTAAACTACCACGAGCAGCCGGAGCAGTTTCAATGTCTCTGTTTTCAGAAAGACATGGCTTCATTGTGAGTTTTGGTGAGGTTGGAGAGCATCGTCTGACACATAGGTCCAAAATCTCCCGAAGCTCTATCCTGGCATCGTCCGACAAACTCACATATGAAAGAGCAAAAACACACGAGCCTGCAGACTGATCTGGTTTCCAGGCTCCCACAGCTCTTGAGTAAGCGTGAGATTTTGTGACTGTGAATGCAGAAACACACTGAACAATTCAGTGACACTCTATGGACGCACCTGTGATGTTACACTACTTATTTACGTAGTCAGATTGTACAACAATGACAACAACATCCCCACTTAATAATAAATAATAATAAACATACAGAAGAATAATGACCTCACTGACAGTGTCAATAAACCCTGAAACATTAGAAGGCAGAACAGGATTGCACACAGTTGGACCTAAAGGACACACACTCCACTTCTCAAATTACATTTTTTAAGCTCATTTTTTTGAATAGTAATGAATACTAAGAATGTTCTTGGACGTATTCTAGCTTACTGGTTTTTCTCCAATTTTTCTTTTATTTAACTGTGAAATTCCTGCTGTCTGATAACATGAGGGCAAAACAATTGGCCTCTGTAAGACTCATTAAAACAGATGAGTACAACACCATTATACCACTGAAACTTTCCCCCTAACTGATCTTGAATCCAACATTTTTCAAGAGCGTTTCACCAACAGCTGCTCCAATGTAGCTTCTAAACAATCAAACATATTGACTGTATTGTGCATGTGAGGTGCAGCACTGAGGAACTTTTACATTCACGGGAAGAAAAAAAAGAATTTCTAACCACATTAACAACCGGTGGCAACGTCGCACTGACCAGCAGCGACAGCCTCCTTAACTCAGTTATATTATCATGTTCCTAATGACAGCCTCAACTTTACACCACCGATGCTCGCAATGATACCAGTGGTGCAAAAACAAGCTTATCCTGTCAGCAAACCTATAGTTTATTTGTGTTTCCAGGCTGCAAGCACCGCATAGTAGGAGAAAAGAAGTCCGGCATTTGCAGCAGGGGATAAATCAGACCAACAATTGGCTGTGCTTCCTGTAGGCAGTGAGGCCAATAAATCTGAGAGGCAACAGGGAGTCAAGCAGACATTAATGAGGACACCAGATGATTCGTGTTCCATCCACGTCAAATGTAAAGGGATAAGACTCAAGTCAGACCTCTGTGAGACATACAGAGCCCACTCCGAACTTATCATTATCTCTGCAGTATCTCAAGTACCACAGAATTTCTCCCAAACCTTGAATGTCCTATAAATAACTGCAGTCTGAAATTAGCAGAACATGGCAAACCATGAAAGCTTCAACCTGTTCCTCTGTTGTTAGATCCTCTTAGTTCCACATGAGAACATCATATAGTGTTTTATTAGAACCCGAATCCAGATACGTAATACCTGCACAAAGTCATGTTAGACCTTCTAAAACGCATCGTAGAATTCTTTTATGGGGTCAGATCTTGGATGTGGGTCAAACCGCTGTTTGAAAGCCGACACTGCTTCATATAAACCCACTTCACGAACTTGACAGACGGGCCTAATAAACCGGGTTCTGGCCCAGGTTCGAAGCCACAGCTGGCTGCCATGGGCCTGATCTCCCATCCACCTCTGACCCATAAACATAGCCTCGGTGAACATTACTGTCAGCCTCTGCAATCTGTGTTTAACATTAGTTAACTGGGGGGAATAACAGAGAAGTTCATATTTCTGACATGTCGGAGCTGCACAGAATCAATCCGTGTGCTTGAGCAGCTGTATTTATCACCGAGACAGAGAGCACTGTCTGCAGGTTGCCATTTCAAAGAATGTTTTAAGGAATGCAGAGCAGTGTCTGCGGCTGTTTGTATAGGATTCTTGCTCACAGAAGGTATATGTGATATTCACAGTATGTCCCCGAGTGAGTGCCAACCCTATACAGTAGCAGGGCCTGGAGCCGGAGCAGAGGGAGAGAGAGCTGGAGCTCTTACAGACACTCAGACAAAGACCGCAGTCAGTGCCAGGTCTCCAGACCAGGGCTGTTAAACACAGAGAGTGACCCTTCAACCCATGCACACCCCTGGGAGGGAGAGATCGAGGGAGGCAGGATGGAAAAGGGGGGAGGTAGCGCTGTCACAAGGGCTCTTTCTCAAGGTTCACTCTCTTTGGAAGCTGCCGGGGAACTTAAACAGCAAAACAAAAAGTTCAACCTAAACAGAGTCATGACTGTCAATGGCGTAAACACTCGTGTAAGGACTCGTTTATTGTGAGTATAAAACGTATCCGTGCTCACATGATGTCACTCTTTAAAGCGCCGCGCTAAACAACTGTCACTTAGGAGAGAGCCGGGAGAAATTGGAAGCAGAGTAAAATAACAAACTGAGTCTAAAAATGGAGAAAAGGAATCAAAACAGAGGGTGTTATTACCCTACAAAAGCAGAGAGATAATTATTTAGCTCCAGAACTCATGAAGGGCCGTTTAAATCATTAAAACAATTGTCCAACAAAATCCACAAACACACTCTGAGTTACGACACCTGCGGTCAGACATCCTGGTCCAAGCATCACATTGTGTGTTCAAGTTGTATTTACATTTCAGCGCGTCACCCGACCCGAGGGGTTCCAGGAGGAGGGAAACGATGAGGGAACAGCCATCAGCCATCAGCGGAGAAATAAACTTGTGGCTCCGCAAACACCTGAGATCACACTGGACGTGCTGCAGGTGCATCGTCACGCCAGAGCTCTCACTTCAGATTCTGACAATATTCTTTCAAAATAAATGCAAATCAACCGATTCTGTGTGAATATTTGAATTAATCTGCAACACATTCAGGCTCTTGGCAGACTTCAACACTCTCCAAAGCGGGACACTTGGGACGGGACTAATTGCTGGCCAGTTTAAAACAGTCCATCTTTTCCTTTTCAAACATTCGTTCACGCTGTTTGATTTGTGCTTTTGGTCGTTGACCTGCTGAAGACCCTTCGCATCGAACCCGGTTTTCTGACACAAGGTGACACGTTTCGCTTTAAGTTGTCTCGATAATCTTCTGATTTCATCCAGAATCCCCCACAGCGGGATGGATAATCCTCCATGATGTACTGTAGGTTTGCTCTTTATGTCTCAAGAGATTATGTTTCACCGCCCATCAGAAACTGATGCTCGGCTGTACACGACCCCAGAAAGACTTATCTATAAATGGTTTGCAAACATTAGCCTGGCCTTTTGGTGCCTTTCCTTCAATAGTGGTGTGTTACTTGGCCTCCATCCATTCAGCCTTATTTGGTTTAGTGTGCAGCTTATGATCCGGGCTGAACCCGGCCGTCCAGAGTGCTGCAGGTCAGCCTGAAGATCTTTACGTGTCTTACATGGTGTTTTTTCCACAGTCTGCACCAACCTTCAGAGACCCTGTCTGGAATTAACATCGCAACTGTTGAAACAGGGATTTCCGGATGTTTGCCGATCGTCTCGTAGCCTTCTTAAGTTTTTGATAGTTAATCCTTTCTGATGCTCTTTGTGTGCAGTAAAACCATAATTTATGAACACTGGCAATTAAGAAAAGGTGAGTATTATTCGTATTTCTATCAATAATTGAGCCCAGTTTACATTTTGTCTGCATTCTTTATTAACATTTATTAATATTAGAAATTTTATTAAATGTTTATATTTGACAAAATTGTTTAATTTGCATATTTTTATTATAAGAATATAATTTACTTATAAATAACTGATTGACTTCTGCACAGACTTGGGTTTTTTTCCAGGAAAGAAAAAGACACAAACATGAGGAATAAAGGAAGTCTTAAATCTTTAAATTCAGGGGGGACCGGGACTGTGTAGGCTCAGTTCTAAAGGTTTACATACTGGAGTACTGTCTGCTCTTCAGCTAACCAACACAGACTAGCAGTGTGTAAAAAATGTACAGACGTCAATCACAATTTAGAAGCAATAACTTGAGTAATCTTGCAGAGGTTTACAGTGAAAGATGAGGAAAAGAGCACTGGAGTGAAGCCATGACACAGACATGGCAGTAACTTGATCTCCCTGAGTCTGTCTGTCTTTCGCACTCTTCTCAGCACACACACACACACTCTGTTGCACACAAGCAATGAACTGTTAAAGCACTCTGGTGTACTTTTGCCCTATTCTAAGAGGTCAGTTAAGCTTCTCCCATAACTAATAATGAATTAACGAACTTGTACTGCGAGATAAAGCACCGGTATTAACTTTCTTTTGACTCAGTTTTCTCATGAAATCCCAATAAACATGACAAACACTGCACACTGCACTTAAAAGACAGTTCAATGACAGATGGAGTGCAGGTATATATATATATATATGAAGGCATATATTAAGCTTCAAGGCTTCATTTTGCACGTCATGGACACCCGGCCGTCACATGAGGCCAGGACTTCTCAGCATGGTTTCATTCATGGAAATAACAATGTGGTCTGAAGATGTCGAAAGTCCCCCAAAACCACTCAATCGGCCTCGAATGGACATCTGACATTCCCCAACATGCTGTCAGATATCAGGTTACATCACTGGCAAACATGCAGCTATCTCACTCTGATTGCCTCGGTGATGCAGCGAATGCGTGCGAGTATGTAATCGGTCTAAATTTAACTTTATTGTTCCAAAGCGAACAGTGAAATGTGTCCGCCGACGGGGAAGTTTGCGGTCGTCTCCCCCTTCCCATCTGTTCAATGATGTAGCTACAGGAGGATGGAGGTTACTGTAAAACCAGTCGACATGTGTACATATATACAAGTCAGCAGCATTAGTTGTGAGAGCAAACAGTGTCCATTTCACACCTGTCAGGCACCGCAGGAATCAAAACGCAAGTAACACTTGAATGTTGTTTTTGTGAAATGACACATGTCCAGGACGATGATGAGGGCGGCTCATGTAACCTGTAACTGTCAGCGTGACAAGACAGTGAGATAGATCGCCACATCTACTCTGTTTTACCTTTTTTGCCGGTCTTCTTGCGCATCCTCATCCTCGGAAAAGAGGGCCACGAGTAGTTGAAAGGAGAGTCCGAGTCAGAATCCATCTTTAAGAAATCTTAATCCAAACAGCTATATAAATAAAAAACGAGCGCCTTAGTTTAAATCCATTCCCCCATGGCTGAACAGACTGCGGACTAGCGGCAGCATTCAATCCTTTTTCCAGAGCCCCACTGTAGACACTCTGACACTTTAGGAGTGAGCCAGCATGTTCCCCCTGTCTCCCCCAGCGACCCCTCCCCCTAAAGTCCTCCCCTTCCCCCTTCACCACTCTGAACCAACTGTCCAACAGAGCCAGGACCAACTCCGCTCTTTCTTTTCTATTCTCTCACTTTTTCCCCTCTTTCTGTCTGCGTTTCTTAAATCTTTGGCAACCCTGGGTCCCTCTGTGTTCCTCTACCCCTGTCATTTACTCATCCACCACACACAGTATGGAGGGGAGAAGGAGAGAGATCAACACATGCTGACAGAGGCAGTGGGAGGAGGGTATTGACGGCCGGAAAGAGTGACTGAAGGAGGGAGAGAAACAGAGAAAAAGTCAAACATAGGAGTGACTTCAGAACCTACAGAGAAGACAAACACGAGGGCAGACAGCTCAGTGGAGGTGAGTCTCAGACACTGGAGAAATCATTAACCCTATGAGTTCATGATTGTCTCGGAGATACGCCGGGCTGTAGAGCTGCACACTCCACATACTTCAAGGTGCAAACCATTCACACCAAATATGCCTGAGATCACAGCTGAAGAGAGTCCGTCCTAATCACTCCTTTCTCTCTGCCTCTTTCTCTATGTTTTAGCATGTCAAAGCCATGCAGGGTCTAGTGGGGAAGGGGGGGTTGGAGCAGGGGGGGGGGGGGGGGGGGGAGGCGGAGGGGGGGGG
>CAAKHC010013098.1:22828-42125 GCA_901007825.1 Macroramphosus scolopax
CTGCTTCCTCCTGAGAGGAAGCTGATAAGATTCTGTGCCTTTCCAGACATCAAGTCACAGAGTGCGTGCGTGCATGTGTGGGTGCGTATGTGCGTGTGTGTGTGTGTGTGTGTGTGTGTGTGTGTGTGTGTGTGTGTGTGTGTGTGTGTGTGTGTGTGTGTGTGTGTGTGTGTGTGTGTGTGTGTGTGTGTGTGTGTGTGTGTGTGTCTCTCAAGATTCAAAACAGTGATATACAGTAACTGAGCATATATCATAGACAGGAAAAGAAAGGTCCGGATTGTCCGGATGAGCAGATCAATACTTGGCATGTCTTTTTAAAGACATTTTCTCTTCCAGCTAATGACCCAAGTAAGACTTAAAGCCACACAATGACACACAAATTAAAGTGTTACATGCACAAGGACACACATACCAGGCACTATAAAGCAGAGCATGACATCATTCTGAGCCCTGGTGACATGGACAAGCGTGGATCCTTCCAGAACAACGTACACCTCAGCATCTTCCAGCATTGAGTCTAAACCCTCCAGCAATGCAAATACCTTTGCCTGGCCCTGAGATCAAGAAAGGTGAGAGGGTTAAAAAAAAAGAGGAGAGAGATGCTTGAGGGCAAAAAAAACTTCAATTAGCAAAGACACAGGCTCATATCAGAATTATTTCTTTAGTGTATTCTGATGCAGTGTTCTACATTTCTCTGAAGTACACCAAATCCCTTGACAGCATTCCACTCGAGGGTACAATAAAACATTCCACTCAATAAAAACAGGAATGCCTTTTTACTGTCTGCTGCAAAGACCTGCACTGATCCTAATAGGTCAGAACAGTTGAGACGCCTGTTAGGAGGCAGAAGAAAGTGAAATAGGGCAGAACAATAGTACTGATACGTAGACTGATTGGAGCCTAAAAAAACTCAGATGTGAATGTGGCAACATATCTGTGTCAGCCTCATTAGACTGTAAGTCCTCATGTAAGAGGTCCACGTTGAGTTGTTCAAAATGTGGGTCACTGTCAAACCCATAGGCACAGGCACTTGTTATTGAGAGCCTGCTGGAATTATAATGTTTAAGAGCAACATCACAGTCGCCAGTGTGGTTAATGAATGTTGATGAAATAAAAGTTGACCTGCAACCCTGAGAAGAACACAAGCACTATATCATTTCATGTAGCAAACAAGACAGGGCGTCCTAATTAAGTTGCGTAACCACTAAGTAAACTCAGTGTTACAGGAAAACAGCAATAAATCACGTCAAATTAGAAAAGACTCAACGGACCGAATATAGTGTGAGCAATGTATGCCCTCTTCTCAGATTAATATGTGCCTACGTTGCTAAGATCCCAAACTGAAATGTCACCACAGTCCTACCCTGTTTGACCACAAACATTACCGACACCACCAACGCTTCAAAGGTTTAAAACGAGCAGTGACATCACAAATCAAACTGATAGCAAAACACAACTTCAATTACAACTCTGACTAAGTAAAATACACATAGGAAAGATGACTGTGAATGAATCGCACAGTTACTGATTTGCTAGATATACAAACAAAATGTCAGGCTGTAATTCATTATTGTGCTGATAAATGTGGTCAGATTTCCAGGCAACTATGATTCAAAACCCAGAAATGTTTCCTTCGAAGACCAAGGAAAGTCCATGTTTGATCAGAGGTTTAAAAAAGTCTCCCATCATCATGTCGCCCTCATCGACCTCAGTGGCAAATCTGAGATCTCATTTATATAAGAGTACATACACTGTGAACCAGATGTTCTTACATCTGAATGTTGTTTCATATTTCATTTTGGCCTTGAGATGCATTTTCATTCAAAATGGCTTTGTCATCAGAACCAAATCTCGGCCACAGAAATTTGTTTTTTTTAGAATTATGCTGCTCTCTCACTGGATTCAAACCCAAATTGCAGACATTTTCCAAAGTGATAAAAAATAATTGATAACAACAGCAGAGGACGGTCTCTTGACTCAGAACTGTAGCACATACTCACATACAAAGGCACTTTCCTCCTGCTCAGCTCCATCTGCACTGCACCTGCAGGAAAAGATATTAAGGACATTTAACAGGGGCAAAAAGAAGAGGGAAAGCTCTGTACGGTCATATGATCCCTCAATACTTCTGTGGTTATTTTGGCAATTCTGTGCGCTCTGATCATGAAGAGATTATCAAACCTTATCTGTGTCAGGCAGAGTCAGAGGTCCTCTGATGAGACAGGATAATCTTTTGATGAAAGAATGTGAATAATGATTTTAATGATGATTCTTTTATACTTAGAGAACCAAGTGGGCCTATATTTTATGAGTAACTATGTGTGTGCGTATGTGTGCGTGTGCGTGTGCGTGTGCGTGTGCGTGTGCGTGTGCTCTTGAAACATCGTTGTATTTCAATGCTGCAAGGTTCAGATCTGTCTTTTATCAGTGGCCACTTCCAAAAGTGGATGTAGCAGCTCAAGCTTGAAACAATCGTACAAGATTTGGAAAAAAACACAGCCAGGGAAAACAGAAAATGTGTTTCTTATTCAACTACATTATTTTGACATTTACATTTTTATAATACCACAGGGGTTTTCAAACTTTTTCCAAGAATTTACCCCCTTTGTAACAATCAGCCAAGTACCCTCAGAACAACACAAAACATTTTTTGTTTAAAAAAAAAATATCTATCAAAAGGAGGTGCGCCTTCAGCAGCTATTTTTTAAACAACAACCATGTAACTGTGGAGGCCTCACAGATATGTGGATCAACTTATTCTGTAATAGATTTTTCTGCATCGAGTGCTTTTGATTTTAATAATTCAAGTGCATTCTCTTCTGTAGCCATCTTTCATGCTTAAACATCTTCAAGTCTAACTTTTTATTGTGAGGGAAACAATTCAATGTTGTAGTATTGAGAGTGACAAATGCATTATACTTAAATAATTATTCATAGTTAAGATAACATCTTTCTTTTGCTGCAGGTGTTTGTGTTAACATTACTAAATTAGGGTAGCACTAAAAACAAATGGCAGATTGAGGTGTTCCAACCCACCCTAGTCTCCCCTAGTATTAAGTACTAACACAGCTAAAAACTGTCTAGTTACGCAAACAATGCTGTTTTTTTTTATATAAATGATTCACATTAGTCTACCTCACTGGTTTGTAGTTGACCTACTTAGCTTTAAAAAGGAATTTGTCCCTCTTAAGGCTTTAATATAGCATTTTAGCAGGGTCGACGTATCATTAAACCGGCATTAGGAAACAGGCTAAAACTCAAGTTAGCCGGTTCAAAAGGTTTAGCTAACTAGTGCAAAAGGTGAACATCATTCAGGTTACTTGCCTTCACAGGAGCTCAAACTCGAGCAGAAGAATCCTGACAGTCTGCTTCAGTACAATGAAAAAAAGCACCTTACTCGGATTCATCCTCTTCTTGCGAACAGACAGTTCAAGTGTGAAAACTACTCGTTGAGAAATGGCGTTGAGTCGGTGTCGCAGCTGTTTAAAGTCGAAGCGGCAGCCTTCACCGACACTGTATCCTCTCCATCAGTGGTGGTGCTTCCAGTCTTCGTCTGGTCAAATAGAAATTCTTCCTTGTGTTATTGTGGTTACAGCGACCTCTAAAGGACAGATACCACACAGCAGCCCAGGACCATGTGAGGTCACTGCTCAACAATCTTATCGCTAGACCTTCTCCTCCAAGTTGTTGTTTTTTTTCTGCACACAAGTATGATGAGCCAGCTTCAATAGTACAAAGTTTTATTTTTTTTATATCTGCCTATAAAACCTTTGTCAATGCCAAACATTATGAAAACACAAAGCAGACAGGGAATCCATTCAAAAAGGTACAAGCTCGCTCACTCACACATACCACATTTACAATTGAAAGCAATTAGAAGACTTCCAATAAAAACCTTGATTTACATCCACACTTTCAGAGAATCTTCACACATAAATGTGTGTTTTGTTGCCTGTTTTTGATCATGTTAAGTTAAAACAGAGCGAAGCCGCGGTCTCTTGTCAGTCTCTTAAAACGTGCGCCAAAACGTTTCTGCTTGATGAATCTATGACATGTATCCTGGCATGTCAGGAAAGTTTTGTCTGATGTTGCAATAGGAGATGTAGGCATCAGGTGGCCTGGTGTTGTGGCCTTGAGGTACTCTCTTCCCTTTGAGCCAGGCCATTAGAACTGCTGAAGCCAGAGCAAGGCAGCGGCTTTCTAGGTACGCAGGAGGCAAACATTGTGTCCAACATGCCCAACACCTCAATAATGTCTTGCTGGTAGTCAATCTCTCTCTCCAGCAGATCCTGAAGACGCAACAACAGTTGGTCCACGATTGGTGACTGGCCGACTACTGACCGATAGATTTCCAGGGTCATCTCAGCCGCTGTTACGAGGACCGGAGCAAACCTGGCGTCAACCAAGTTTCTGCAAACGACAACGAAAGAGAACATAAGTCTGGACATTTATGAAAAGCTGCAAGCAACCAAAAATAAACAAAGTTGGAAATGATGTTGGATATTTGAGTATTACCTGATAAAGAAGGTGAGTAACTGAGAGAGCCACTGCTCATCCCTTCCTGCCAGGGCATTCTTCAAAGTTCCTCTTCGATCTAGTTCCTTTATGACAGCAACTGTGACTTCTGGTTTTCTATATCTTCTCCATTTCTATAAAAAAAAAAAAAAGAAAAATTATTAATTTTGTATGTAAAATAAAACAAAATTCCAAAACATAAGGGATGCTAAAACAAGTTACTCTGTTTCCAAACAAGAGACAGAAAACCTTGTTATGATAATGAATGAAACTTAACACATGGAATCCATACCTCCAGAGCTATGTCCAAAGCCTTGGAGACATTGAATTTCTTAAGCTGCACGTCATACTTGGCAAAATGTTGTTTCACAGGTATACTGACAAGATAATCATCCTGGGAAAAGAAAGAGAAAGCAAAACAAACATTTTACAAAATTCAATTAAAAGCATTGCTGACACATTTTGGAGATAACCAATTGATGTTTTTGTTTGCTTTGAACGGCTCAAAGATGTCACATGAAAAAATCGTACACGGTATCGCCTAATTTTCTGTGTCACTTCTCTAATTTGCTTTTCATTAAAAACATAGCCTCGTGCTGGTGAATGATTTTGTAATGCGAAACCAGCTGTCGCAGCTCAGTCATGCACTTGGTAAACCACAACGACTTAGTTGGGAAATTTGAGGACTACAAGGATCGGATGCCTTGAAAGTCGCGTAGTGTGAACTTGACTTAAATGTAAAAGCTGGTTCCTTGCCTGTTTGGGGACGTAGTTCTTCCCTTTCACAAAAATGCGATACGATGGTCGCCGCTTCTGTTGGCCAATGACTCCTTTTGACTCTTCAGGGCTCTTCCTGTGTTTGATACTCAGAATACTGTTGGTCATACCCACCACGATGGACTCATCATCCGGCTGAAAAGAAAGACATTAAATTACATTGTTAAGAACTTTTTCCATCACATTTCTCTGCAGTATAATGAACCTGAACATGGTGTTTATGCAGCAGTAGGCCTAAGACAGGACTTCCTATTGGGACTGAGCATGTTTGTTCAGGATTAAAAGAGAATATACAGGAGGACTGAATGCCAACAGTGAAAATGCCTTGCCAGTTTACTGTGAGTCACATTGTGTCTTAGAAACATTACACTCTCAAAACCACAACAGGAGGACAGGAAGTGCTGGTTCATCTCCTTGGGATTTAAATCTCTGGCAATACTGGATATTTCTGTTGACTTCTGCAGAAACTGGATATATGACTTTGCAGTAACAGAGCTTCTCTCTCAAAATCGATGCACTTTGTTGTATTTGCAGTTTTGAGAGTTTGTGTTTTAGCAAGTTTATCCAACTGAAACCCTTACAGAAATGCAGGTAATTTAACATCTCATTCGTTGCCTGGGTGACACCTCCTCATGTTAATCCAAGCACACGTTCAGTAAATACCCACAAATAATTTCATACACTAAAGGATTGTATTAAAAGTCTTACAGCCAGAGCGAGACTGAGAATTGAGGCAGCGTAGTCAAAGTTGTGGACCACTTTATAGTTGGTTGTGCTGTACACCTTCACATGCCTGGAAAGACAAAGAGGTGCTGCATTAGATAAGAACACTGTAGAAATACATACAGGAACATCAAAACAGTGATAACTGCTATTTGTTTCATTTAAAACACGCATAGTATAAATACGCCTGTGCACACACCTGTCTAGTGAAGCTGACAACAGCCTCTGTCCACTGCTGCTGAGACACAAACTTGTCACGGTTTTGTGATGATTCTTCAGCGACACCAAAGGCTGTCCTTGTTTTAGCAGATCCCACACTTTGACATAGCGGCCCCCTAAAGAGAGACATAAAGGGAATTGATTCATAGTTTGTTTTTTTTATGTCCTAGATAAACATCAGTAAATACAATGAAACTCTTTAACTGCTGTCTACACTGCACTTCAGTAACAAGTCTAAGATTGGAATACTCCACATGTCTTTATTTAATCATGGCTTAATCCAACTGTGACCTCATTTAGATGAAGGTAATCAGAAAACACTTTTTACATGCCATTGCCCTTTTCAGAGGATCATTTAATATAGAATATAGCAGTTAATATTAGACGCATTATATAAACTTTGTATGTTCTCTAATATAATAAGTAAAGTATGCGGTTGACTACCGGCAGAGACGAGGAGTCCTTCAGAAGGATAGAGAAGCAGACTTTCCACCGGGTGCCCGTGGTCCATGGTCATTACACTCTTATCCATTCTGGCATCGAATAGTTTCAGTGTATGGTCGTATGATCCTGAGAGAAAAACATCGTCCATAATCAATCAGAAGTCACACAAAAACAGACAGTCACACCCTGTCCAACAACTCAGAAATATGAATTTATTATTAATACTATATATTTTTTCTGAACTGTTGTCTTAGCTTTATTTTTTATTTTCAAATTTCAATGAAGTTTGTTTTGTAAAGAAGGAATTAGATATTGTACCTATAAACCATTTTTCGTGCCATTCTAAAGAACCAAGCTTCAATCTCACCAGTAATGAAGAGATCTTTGTTGAGTTTGCTTGTAACACCGCAGCGGATGTAATCCGTGTGTTCTTGGTAGCTGGTGAGCTCAGTCGAATTTGGGATGTCCCAAAGTCGACAAGTGTAATCGTCTGACCCTGTGAGGATGTGGTACCGGTCTGAGGTGAAGTCCGTCACATGCACAGCCCTTAGTGGAAGAACAATAAGACACCAGAACTCACTTTAGTTCACTCTAATGACCGTCTGAGTCGATGCTAGTACGGCGTTTTGCATGTTGTCAGAGGTCTTGAGATCATCATTAAATTCAGTCGATGGATCACTCAAGAAATCATCATTCAACCTGCTGTACATTTCCTATAATACACCACATCAGAAAAGGCATTTTCGTAGCAGTCTACAGACTAAGACAGCACAACTACAACACCACCAAACAGCCACACATAGAAAACTTACTTTGTATGTCCTTTGAACATCCTGATCGCCACCTTGCCGCTGACATCAAACAGCCGTACAGCCGAGTCCTCACATCCCGTCACAAGCAGCTGACCGTCGGAACGGAACCTCCCACAGTATGCGGTGTCCTTAAAACGTGTAAATGTCTTCACTGGTTCCTGGGAGAATGGCCCATAAATGTGGACCTTTGGAAAAACGAATAAGAAATCCTCTTACAAATCTAACATAACAGGAAATGTTTCTTGAGTGAATTGATAGAAAACTAAGATTTCATAAGACAGAAGTCTACATACTCTTGTAAAAGCTGTCACAGCGTAGTTATGTGGGGCCACAGGGGAAAAGTCTATGTTTGTGACTGCTCCGAATTCTTTTATCTGGACTGGAGCCTATGAGAGGAAGAACAGTAAGTCAGGACGGAGAAGACAATTTAAAAGTTACTTGAAACTGGAAGTGTAGAATCGAACAGTCTTTCTTCATAGCAACATTAAACTGTACAGAGGACACTCACCTTATAATTTTTCCAATACAGCGTGTCTTGGGTGACTTTCTCTCCTAGCTTAGGATAAACCTGGATTTTTGTAGGCTTGAATGAGGCCATTTTTTGTGTGCTGTTGTTTCCACTTTGTCACAAAATACTCCACCTGGTCAAAACATGTCATAAAAAAGGAGAAAAACATTAATATAAATTTTTTAAAAAACACACCAGGGCTATATGACCCTTGCATACAATAATTTGGACAAAATCAGATTTGAAGACATCACGTATCAATATAAGTGGAATCCACGATTAAATTTAGATATCTGTGCCAATGTGAGTAACCTGCGACCTATAAAGTAGTTATAAAGTGGGTGTTAAGAGGTTTAAAACTTTGCTTTAACCCGAGTTTGTTTTGAAGCCATCAACTTCAGCAAATACTTCACATCCAGTCTTCCGTACAAAACCGCTTAACAACCAAACAAACGATGTTTTTCATTAAGGACCTGCAAAAATAGTTTAACGATCTTAAAAGGGAGTCGATGTCCTCTTCATGTTTATGATCATGACTAGAGAACTCAATACAATATACATTTAACACATGTGCTAGGCGTACAACTTACTCTAGCCAACGTGTTCGATGTAGCAAAAGTTAGCACACTGCACTTTAGCCTGTTAGCATTGTCTTCTAAACAGCCGTGTGATGATTCTCACCTTTACAAGAAAAGATCCAGGAGTGCGTATAAACTTCTTAGATATGCCGTGTTGAAAGTAGACAATAGTATTGTCGGTTTTTCAAGTAAACCAGAAGTTGGCCATTTTAACGAGTTATCACGTTGCCTCTTGGTGAACAGGAGGCCGCCATGACTACAGACGTGACGACTTCCGTTGTGTTCTGCACGTCTTTATTGTATAATGAAAGTATTAACGCTAAATAATTCAAATTTGTTCAAAAGATAGCTTGGAAAGAGCTGTTTTATACACTTTATACAAATTTTAGGCTACCTTCATGTATTTCATAATTACAACTGTTTTGATTTTGGTGGAATTTGTTAGAGATATTTATCAGATTTTCCTATTTGTGTTTATTTATACATAAAAAAATAGTAGTCATTGTAACGGCTAGAGAAACTATAGGAACTATAGGTCGACTTTAACATTCCAAAGACTTTACTTGAAGAGTTTATTATTTTCACGTTAAATTCCGAGCCTAAATTCTGAACATTTGTGGCCGCGTTCGGCACATTATCTACCTCAATATGTCACTTCCGGTTCTTGCTCCTTTCTCCGAGCTTCTACCGCCTGTGTGACCCGCGTGATTACACACTCCCAGGTCAGTTGACGTCTTTCTAGACTTTATTATTCGCCTCTCTGTCATATCATTCGAATTTAGTAGAGTGATAGTAGCTGTTATTATGACATGATGGTTTAAAGTGAGAGCAATATGGAATTTACATTTGGACGCTAGCATTAGCCTGAAGAGGCCCGAGCTAGCCATTTAGCTTGAGTTGCTAACTGAATGGCAGTTCAGTTGTCATTATGTCTTAGGCTAAAAATTTGGCGTTCCACTCCAGGAGCCTGACAGATCCACCATGTGCCCGCAGCACATCTGCTCGCGAGTGTATTCAGAGAAAGGTTTGCTAGTGGAGTAACTTATGTACGCCGCTAACAATATTAGCCCAAGTTAACGTTAAGCACTAACTTCAGCTGTCCCCCCGTGTTTAGTGTAGATCTTGAGTGGAGACTAGTGGCACTTACTTCAGCTGTTTACCCATGGTTGTTATACATCTTGAGTGAGACTAGATAGATACTGTGGCTATTTTAGGTCGAGTGGCAGCTGTCCCACACGACAAGGGGATTTAAGGGAGTTTTAGGTTTGGCAGTCATGACAAAGTTTGTTTCCTGTGAACTATGAATTCAAACTGTCGTTGCTTATCTTATAGTTTCATCAACAACCAAATGAAGTCATGGAAGTTAAAGTGGTGAACTTCATAAATATCTATAACTGAATCACACCACATGATTGAACTAATACCGTCAATAAGGAAAATGTCTTAGCAATCAGTTTGTTGCTTTATGTCTCCCCCAGCTCTGTGTCACAGTTTGAATGAATCAATATTTCAAGCTAACATGAAGGATGAATCTTAAATAATTACGCACTGTTCCTCTTGTCAGATGAAGGAGTCGATAATGAACCAGGAGAAGCTCGCCAAACTGCAGGCGCAGGTCCGCATAGGCGGCAAGGTGAGTTGGAGTACATGCAGGCCTTTTTATTGCAAAGAAAATACGTTTTGCTTTGAGTCTGCAATTATTTGTGGACTTATATCATAGCTCATTGTTGTTATTTTTAGGGGTCAGCCCGCAGAAAGAAGAAGGTTGTGCACAGAACTGCTACAGCAGATGACAAAAAGCTGCAGTTCTCCCTCAAGAAACTGGGAGTCAACAACATCTCAGGCATTGAGGAGGTAAATCGAGCAGTCCAAACCAGTGTTTACTAAAATTCTCTTTCTTGACATTTTACAGGGATTACAGCATCCATAGTCTTAGTTTGATAGTAAAATAATCTTGTTCAAAATAACTGGCTGTGTTTTGAATCACCTAGTACTACATATTCAACTTGTATGGACTACATATCTACTCAACAAATGTTTAGAATGAGATTTGCCACTGACTGTTCATACTTTGGTTAATAGAAAAAAGGATTTTGCACCAACTGTAGTCAAATTTTAAACAATTTCCTGAAAGTTTCCTGGTTGACATGTGTTATTTGGATCAACTGACCACATGTTTGCAATGTGCATCTAATTTTAATACCTTAATAAAGCTGCATATAAACTCACGCAGTGAAAAGTCTGCTAACAAAATCCACATGTTTGTAAAGTCGGAACCCACTGCTTACTCAGTTTGATTTCTTACCTAGAACTGACAGTATGTTAGTATTCGATTCCTAACACAACGTCTGTTTCTAGACATGTTGAATCAACAATAAGAGACCAGCTGTTGTCCAGTCAATTATGGGACTCATTTCTATTTTCTTCTTCTGCTCTATTTTCTCTGCAGGTGAATATGTTCACGAACCAGGGGACAGTGATCCACTTTAATAACCCAAAGGTTCAGGCCTCCTTGGCTGCCAACACCTTTACAATCACAGGACACGCTGAGAACAAGCAGCTCACAGAGATGCTCCCGGGAATTCTAAACCAGCTGGGAGCTGACAGTCTCACCAGCCTCAGGAGATTAGCAGAGACTCTGCCCAAACCAAGTATGACAAACACTTCCAACTAACCAGACTTTGTTTTCTTTAGAGCTTTAACGGTTCAGTTTCAGTGCATCACAGTGGTGTCATGGTTTGGGGGAAATGCAAGAAAAAATTCTCACAGTCGGTCCCACAGAATTTGGCTCCTTTTTTTTTAAAAAAAAAATATATATATATATATATATAAAAATAAAAATTTTTTTGGTTGTAATAGTAAGAAATATGGACAAAAGAAAATTCAGTTTTTACATGGAACTCGTGTTTGTATTTCATGTGTCCTTACAGACGGATGAAATGAAGTGTTCTGTTTGCATTGTGCATTGAATTGAATGTGTATTGTTACACCCCTGGTGTTCATATCATGTCGGTAGTGTCATTAGTTTGTTGCTGCCCATCAACAATTAGTTGTGGTGTTCTTTCCCATCGCAGCTGGAGAGATCAAGGCCCCAATGGTTATAGCTGAAGAGGAGGATGATGAAGTTCCAGGTGAGCATTACATTCTGTTACTTACTGCAGACTTAGATTCATCTCTTTTCAACAGATGTTTGCATGTCCGTCTATTTCTTTGGAGCATGTACGATCTTACTTAGTTGATTCATAGCGCTGTTATTGAACATGAGAACAGCTCTGTGTTCAGAACCCTTGTCAGTAATCAGCTGGTTGCTGTTAACTGATGTAACTGATACGCTCATATTAATCGTGTCATGTTTTCTCTATCCTACCCCTCTTCACCTCTCGTTTGGTTTTCAGATCTGGTTGAAAACTTCGATGAGGCTTCAAAGAACGAGGCGGACTAACATACACACAAACACACACACACACCAGCCAACGTTTCAACGCTCCTCGACTCACCATGCTCTGACCCAGCCGCATTTTGTATTTCTTCATCTCTGCTGCTTTTCTGTGGCTACAAACAAAAGTTGCTTTTTAACCGTGACTTTAGCATTTGGGATAAAACAAGTAAAACTGACCTGTTGTTATATTTGTTGCCTCAATCTGCAGTAAGCGTGAAATTATTTAATACAGTGGAATGTGCAAACCTTTATCTTTCTCATGCTGCCTCTCCTGCATTGTGATGCCCACATGTGTAATAAAGAATACATTCAAATATCTTGTGTTGCTTTTTTCAGGGTTCCAACAGTACTTTTTTCTACATTTCAACAGCATGTAGAAGTTGTTACTGATGGGATTATATGGAGGAAACACAGAACTCTTAGTCTCAGAGTTTATACTGTGAAGAAGCATCACTTGCCGTGCAGCACACCTCCTCTCCTGGATCTATTTAACACGTAGCTGCTGTGTGCGCTCAATAGAATTAACAGCTAAACAAGCAAGTCTTAAATTCTTGCACCCAAAAGTAATATAAATGCAATCATATCCGCCAAACTTGAATTGAAAGCTCCTTTCACATACATTCAAGACCTTACGTACATAAAGGGTTTCATGTTACTATGTTTTTAATTTTCCAACAATAGGTGTAACCCTGGTGGTAATGTAAAACACTATCTCCGATATATACCGTACACATGATTTGGGTTCACCCGTTAGTGGCGCTGAGTATTAGAAATCAACTGGTAATATTCAGGTGACCAGGGAGACTTGTAACATGTTTTGCAGGTTTCTCAGTGTGCATGTAACAGCATTGTGTGCTACCCTGACAGAAGCTCTCATAAACTATATTCAACAACAACAAAATAAAAATATTCAACAGTAACTGTTTGCAGCCTTAAGTCCAAATACCCCTCTGTGTACTAAATGTTCTGCTTTTAACAGAAATATATACACATTTTATATTATTCTCAGACAATCTTATATTTTAGTATCATATATTTCACTTAATGACTTCACATTTATACTATTTCTATATTTATATTTCTACCATTATGTCTTTTTATTAATATTAAAATACTGTTATTTTTCTATTCAGCATCCCAGCAAAAGCTTAACGCATGATTGTACTTGTAATAACGGCGTGACAATAAACATCATGAATCTTGACCTCCTACAACCGAAGATCACCCAGACTATCGAGCCTCAGCCCACTTCCTCGTGACTTGCCTGTCTTGACACGGGGCTTGACTTGGGACTTGGGACTCGGGCCCTTGGGACCCTGTTATTGTGCAGCCTTGACGTCGTGTTGTGTGATCTAAATTGAAGGGACTTCAGACTTTGAGATTTGGGGCTTATATGCAAGGGACATATAAACCACCTGGGACTTTAAGGCATGTTAACAGGGGTTTGTTCACATTCACTGTTTAATTAAAGTGAAAGGAGAAGTTGAGTGATGGAAAAGATTAAACTGAAAATATCTGACCTTTATATACTAATGTGACAATGATAAAACCACAGGGAAACAAAACCGAAACCGCACTATATGGAGTACATATTTAAATTCATCATACTATTACTGAACGTACCGGCATGTTAACACGGACACTAATTCAACGTTGTGTCCTTTCTTCTCCTTGTTGAAGCAGCATTTACATCTCCACATGGTCAATGTTTTATGAGCAAACATTTTAAATAACCAGACCTTCTTTTGTAGCGGGAATATTTTCATTAATATTAGCTGTCAGCTTTTAAAGAAGTGAAACCTGGAACCTGAAACCCACTATTTCTGTTCAAGTGACCAGTTTAGGTCAGACATGTGGTCACAATGTCTGAGTCTATTAGATGTGTAATATATGACTATACCAAACCGAGTCTGTCTGTTAGATGTGTAATATATGACCAAACCAAGAGGACAAGACAAATTAGAACATTAAATAATAATGAAGCCTTCAAGCAACTTGTATTGGGATTTTAAGGATTTTCTTGTATCATGTACTTACTTCACAAACATGACATGAACACATGATTTGTGTGTGCAGACAATCTAGTTCTTTCCTAGCTGACAATTGCAAAAACTAAATTGGATTGCCCCCACAATGACTAAAGACCAGGGAAATTCCTGCTATCAACCTATGGGACCTTCTTCGTTCCCTCTGTCTTTTCCTAGAAAGAGTGAGAATCTTTAAGGCTCTATGTTCCGTGATCCATGTCTATGTGTTCTGGTCCTCAAAGTTCAAGACTTTTATGATGATATTTCGGCTAGTTAATGATTATTTTTGGGCTAATGTTAGAAAAGGAGAAGAAAAACTTGAATGGTTCATTTAAAGACACACGATCACAAGTGTTTGTGACATTCCAGGTTAATTCATCAGATACTGTATATCTCAAAGTGTGTGTCACAGCTGACAGGCCGAGGGCAACCCCCCACCTCACGGAACACCCACACCTATCAGCTCCATCTTATTCGAAACTCATGATTTATCTCTGTGCGAAATATGACATGCAAAACAATATAGAGGAAATGAACCGCCGGTAGAGCCCTTATCTGTCGACTATATCTGAGTTTCTCCCTCGCCTCAAAAATCACCATCATTTTGATGATACTGCAACAGTATAAAGACTCGGCTCTGTGGGGAGTTGGAGAATACAAAAATCACGATACCAAACTCCTTCTCTTGATTTGCTTTTGTCTTTTCAGCAGAATGGTAAGAAACAACCAACAGAGCAACATTCATATATATGTTTATTAGAAATCTGTTGTCAGTTATCGCAGCCTTTGATTGTATATGGATTTTATATGTGGTCGGGTCCCGAAACATTTAGTTCATCTCTTGAAGATTAAATGGGCAACTATTTCTTTTGTAAAATAACACCTTTAAGAATCTCCTTCTTTTTCATGTCATCCCTCAGAAGACTTTATGGATCTTTGGCCTTCTGTTCATCAGCCTGACACGAGCACACAGACTCAACTACTTTCCAGAAAACTGTACGTTGTCAGATTAATTGTCTTTTATTATATTTCTATACCTTGACTGGTTCTTTTTCTTCCTGAGATGTTAACATTGGTCTGTTTTGTGTATGTGTGTGTGTGGATACACACATGTGTGTCTGTCTGTTTCTATCTGCAGTTGTGGTGGCAAAAGGAAATGATGACACCCCTGTCACGCTGACATGCCACACAAAGTTCAGCGGACCGGTCACATGGAGGATCGATGGCGATGAGAACAAGGATTTCAACGACCGGCTCCAGCAGGATGGTCACACGCTGAGAATCACCAACGTAGAATATCCCATGTTGGGAGAATACAGCTGCTGGGGTGGAGGACAGATGTTATGGTCTACTTATCTGCTGCTGAAGAATGAGGAAGAAGAAGAGTTTGGTGAGCTTAAAGATCATTTCTCTCTCCTGCTGATGTAAATGCATCTCTCAGATACAGAAACTTGGCAAACATTCATCCATTCAATCAATTAACCAGGCAGTATTTGTATGGCACCTTTCTTACGGGCTATTGCCGTTTAAAGTGCTTCACAGATGACTGACGAGCTGACGACATCAGAGAACAAGTGTCAACCACAGAAGTAACAGAGATAAAAAAGAAAAAGAAAAAAAGAGCCAATTTGAAACCTGAGAGAATTGAAATGAAGAAAATGTATAAAAATAGATATAAAAGACAAAACAAAAGTTAAAAACTCAATTAAAAACTTCAAAAAATAGATTGCAATGAAGTATTATGAAATATATTCAAAACCTTTAGTATCAATAATAGTAAACCTTTTACATTACCGTGTGAAAAAGAATAAAACCGCAACAACAAGACAAACAGCTGCAGATGATTAGGACGGAAATTAATAAAAATATAATATAATATTAAATATTGCCAAATAAATGCTATTTAATAAGTGAATAAAATAAAGGAAATCATGTCTGTAGATTAGTTCATTTTTCAACACTTCCAGCGGCTCTCTATATGTATACAGTATATACCTGATGTGCTTCAAGGCCAAGTAATAACCAGAGAAAGGACATTAAATCAGGTGTGTGTTGCAGTCTGCTGACTCGCCTGCAGGTGATTGATGACGTCTCTGAATGAATCGGAGAGCATAACAGTCATCTGGGTGATCGACATTAACGCAATCCAACTTTTAAAATTCTACCTAAAAACTGTCTTGGGGGGAAGTTTTCTCTGAGCTTTTGGATCAAACACAGACGATGACCCCATCACGGCATGAGTCGCATAATGAGTAACGGTACATGTAATGTAAACATGTAACGGTTGAAACACGTAAAGGCTAAAATTCTGTGGTATTTCATGATGTGTTAGTTGAAGGTAAATACAAATGTTTTCCATAAAGCTTCTGTTTCACCGACATTGTGTGTGTGTGTCTTTCCAGATTCTCTCTTCAGTTGTCAGGCAAAGTCTTATGACTGTAACTTCAGCTGTAACTGGCCCCCCAATGGGATCAAACCGGATTTAGTCCGCCTTGGACTGGGCGCTAACTGGTAAAGATAGAAGCAAAAAACAAATGTATTGCTGTATTGTGTATTAAATTAAACAGAATGTCAACAGTTGTATCCACCTGTTTCATTACGTGTGTGTGTTCCTTGCTCCTGTAGCAGTGATGGTGACAAGTCGTGTCACTGGGTCAACGGCAGTGTTCCAGACCAAGACGGGGGATTCCATTTTCAGCTATCCCACTCGGTCTTACCGTACGCTGAGGAAAGCACCAGGCTTGTCGTCACTGCTGAGGTCATCACTGAACTCTCTTTCCTCAAAAGGACCAAGAGATTTTATCTGAGAGATATTGGTGAGCTGAGTAACATCTGAGTCATTTTCTGAGGAGGAGAAGGAGCTTATACTGCATCTTCATCATAGAAAGACTATTGAAGCTCTTCATCACACTGTCTTAGAACCAGATTCAATCTTTCTTATTTCAGCTGGACACACATTTCCAGTGATGCATAGAAGAGACATGTTAGTTCAGCAGAACGTTGTGCAGAATCTTTGTGATAGTAGATTGAATGTTTGTTGAACATCCCCATCAGATTCATATGACTGACACACTTTGAAGCATGTTTGTATTTGTTGTCATTTGTTTCTTCTGTGCAGTTCGACCAGACATTCCCCACATTGTCAAATGTCAGGAGGTGGACCAGGGCCTGCACGTGACTATTGAGCCGCCGTCCAGCTGGTCGACGCCTCACAGCTTCTATAGTCTGGAGCATGAGATCGGATTTGTAGATAGAAACAACGGCGCGGTACGCATGAGCACAGATTTGTGAAACAAACGCCTTGTGATGTATTTAGGAATAACTATCTTCCTCAACTTAAAATGTTTGTTTTCTAACTGTTCAACCTCTCTTGCCATCAGACTGGATATTCCTCATCTGCTCTGGTACCGAAGACGATCAGCAAGCTGAAAGTTCGCTCCAGAGACTCGTTTGTGCTCTCAACCTGGAGCGAGTGGACTCCCTGGAAACATGTAAACAAGAGACGTTTAGACGCTCAGCTGTCCGCTCCTGCTGTCACTTCTTGTATTTAAGTGTCCAATGTCCTTGTGTGTCCTCTTCCCCACTGTCTTCACTGTGTGTTTATGGCTGACGAACACACTGATGGACCAGAGATATCACAGCAGTAACAAGCTGTTTTATAGAAGATAATTTATATTTATGAATGACTATTTATTTGTTTATATATTTATTTTTTATTCTACATTATGCAAATTATTTCTGTAAAACGTAATAATAATAAAAAAAAAATATTTACTAAATTAAAAAGCACTTCTATTCCCCAATTTGATGATTCATGATTCAGGAAGAATAAATGAAAAATAGATTCAACTCACTACAAAAATTGTTAGATGGGGTGTCTCAGTGTGTCTACAGTCCTGCAGTCTTGCACATGTATTGATCATTGATAGTAAAATAGATACATCTAAATTATTAGAATTTATACTTTACATTTGAAGTCATTCTTCACTTTCCACAATCTGTTTTTAACCTGTTATTTCTGTACAAGTGTTGGTGTTTCTGTGAATGTCAGTGATCTGGTGTCTGTTCAGCCCACATGGCTATTAAAAGAGCGTTGCACTTACTTCCTTCTTCTTCGTGTGTTAATCGTTTAACATCTACACCTCTAATGCCGAGTAAGTATGTTATTTCATAATACTGTCTGTTGGTAATCTTTTGTGAGTAACCAAGTTGCTATTATATTAAAAAAATAAAAATGTATTCATTTTAATTGGTAATAAATCAGCTTTTCTTTTTTCTTATATTGGATATTATTACACATTTCAGTTTAAGTAATAAAACCAAAACTTCATTTCTGACATCTAGTTTTGATTAGTCTTTGTAACAAGTTTTCTAAAAGCAGGAACAAGTATTTGTTGTGAACTAAGACGTATAACGAGGTTTCTCAATGGCTGTCAGAAACAGGAACATACTGACATGTTCAGACATCACGTTTTAGAATCACCATTCATCACTAATAAGCTTGTGCCACAATAAAGACCCTGACAGACACCAACTGCACGTGTAAAATGTTCAATCTTTTTTTTTTTTTACAATTCATACATTTAAAAAACTGGGCACATGCTGAAAACAACAACACAAATAATAGACATTTGGTTAAGGTACTTGTCTCAATTGTATTAGAACTTGTGCAAAAGAAATGTTCAATTACCTTTTGCATGATAATACCGCACATTAAATGTTGTTAATGTTTTGTTGTGTTGTTCCAAATCAAAGAATTGATTCATACATTTTCATATATCTAATTTCAGACCTAATCTGTCATTAACGTGTTGCAGGTTCGAACAAGAAAAAGGAAGCTTCGCAAATGCAAAAACACAACAAAGTCTTGCTGTCCAGACTTGCCATTTGGGCACTTGGATCACTGTCAGAAAAGGAAGAAGAGGAAGAAGAACAAAGATCTGAAGAGGAGCCAGGCAACTTTAAAAGAAGATTTGCAATAAAAGCAATTGGCATCATCTGGAAGTACAATGTACGAATAACTGTCATTTTGGAATAGTGGGGATTTATTTTATTTTATTTATATGAATGTACCCTTGCTCACATGTGAGTTACAGTGATGATGAGGATTTCAACTTGGATTTCTAAACCTCTAATGTGAAGGCCTGGTTTCATGTGATCCCAATACAATCCAAAATGTCCTGTTGTTACAGATTTTACTCTTCAGTTTATGTGCACTTACTCAAAATAATGCAGTCCAATGCAGAAGCAGTACA
>CAAKHC010013098.1:50312-64572 GCA_901007825.1 Macroramphosus scolopax
GGAACGGGCCCCCCCCCCCCCCCCCCTTGCTGAAAGCCTGACTGCACATAAACCAGTGGAGGTGAACCACCACAGCTGCACCACCACAGCTGCACTCCTGCGCGTCTCCTCTCCTGCGGCTGCTCTGTGCCATGAAGACCTGACTGAACTCTGCTGCACCGATGAGTAACGTCAGCCAGGGTCTGTCTCTTGTGCTGCCCCCCACAAAACCTGGCAACGTGTTGCTGCTTCTCTTCAGCATCTTCCTGGCTGCAGCTATAATCTTCCTCAACGTGTCCGTGTCTCTCGCCATCCTGCTGAACAAGTCGCTGCGCGGCGAGAACCGCTTCATGTACATGCTGAGCACCTGCTTCAGCGACATCTGCACCGGCGTGTCTTACTATTATTCTGGTGTCCTCGATGTCAGGGACAGCTTGAACTCCCCGACGAGAACATTTTTCATCGTTCACACATTCTTAGGCTTGTCTTACATGGCCATCCTGGCCGCGCAGGCAGACAGGTACCACGCGGTGGTTTCACCGTTCAAGTACTCGCAGCGCATGAGCCGAAAGAGAACCTTACTGATCATCTTCGGTTACTGGGTCTACGCGTTCCTCATCGTCGCATTGCACAATCTGGTCACTAAGGGGATAGCCAGAATAATCACGAGCATCGGTACGTTTGTCGGGAACATATTCATGGTGATTATAATGATCGGATTGAACATCAGGCTGTTTATCATAGCCCGGTTCCAGCTGCAGAAGGAGCCGTCCTCTGCGGAGAGGGAGAGCAAGCGCTCCTCGGTGAACCTCATCCTGGTGGTGGTTGTGTTCTTCCTGTGCACGTGGCTCCCAATATTCTGTCATGATATAGCCTGTCATCTGATTGGTGTGATATGTTACCCCTTTAAGAATGAAGGCACGGACCCTCTCCGCATTCTGCCCCGAGTTAACGCCGCCCTGACCCCCATCCTGTACATCCGAGGGTGCGCACCGCTCCGGGCGACGCTGCTGGCCAGAGTCTGGAGACGCTGCTGGCTGAGGAGGTAGGAAGGGGATCATGTGGAGTGAAGTTTAGCAACAGATGGGACTTTTCATGTTTGTGCTTTTAGTTAATCACTTTCTTATTGCCGAGAGGAAGAACCGTTGAAGAGGAGGTGACAATCTGACAATCATCCGCGTGTTTCCTTCTCTCCGTGTAGCTGTGATGACTCCCAGCCCACGCGGCTCATTTCATAGTTAGATACGTTTAAGAGGACGGAATTCAAAGTTATTGTTGATAGAAATAAATGGTAATAAAATAAATAACAGTCATGATGACAATCTTTCGATATGGTTGCACGCAAGCTGTCGGACGCAGAGGATTTATTTAATTGTTGAGACGCATTATTATATCTCATATATTATATATATCATTATTTAATTTAAGCAGATATGTTGTTCACTGGATAACGAATGTCACTAAAATAAGGATTGTCGCCATTGAAACTTCTGTGATTTATTTCGAGCATTGTCTGTTTTCATGGATTACATCTGCAAATGGAGAAAGTGTGTCTACTCCCATCCTTTATCACCTGCAGACTGTTGAAGACTGTTTTGGTTCTCTGATATCTTGTTAGAATGGATTGAATAAACAGAGGAGCGGCCCACATTCATCCACTTCCTTGTTGGAATAATAACAGAAATTGTATCGATATTTTATCCTAATAAAGTTCATAACAACTTGCTTTGCAGTCATGTTTTTTCTTGGTGTAAAGGATCCTCATCTAGAACTGGTTGTACATGATTCAGCTCGCCTGTCCTCCAAACAGAGGATGCAGTTTCCGTGGAAACCACAGAGTGTCAGGAGAGTACTTTGGCACATCGCCATAACTCGGCTCTCTGTGGAATGTGAACCACAAGCATGGAAGATGGGAGAATTCACTATAGTCTTATAATATCTGCAGAGACGTGAGTGTCACAGAGCTTTGCAAGCGATGCACAATAAGATCCGATCCGACTGATCCCTTTGAGAGGGATCATGTACGGGGCACGCTGCAGAAACCCATCAGTCCTCTCCTGTAAGTGCAGACTGGTCAGGGCCTTCTGTGCTGAGAGGAGGGGCCAACACATCTTCAGCACATCTGGGGCCCTCTCTCTGCTGATACCACTGACTCATCTCGCCAGACAGGAACATTTCAAAGTGGTCGCCACCCCCTCTTTCACAATAGACCCCGAAAGTGTGAAAACAGCCTCCATACATTGTCTTTACAACCTTAAAGAGGCAAACAGCCTCTTATAGGTGGATGCACGTGACTTCTGATGTCAATGCTTTCATCTTACAATTCCAACTGAAAATTGAAACAATTATCTAAAGCCCCCCCGGGGTTGCTGTGTGCAGTAGATGCATTAAATAGGTGATATTACACGTTGAAATTAGGTTTGTTAAAGACTCATGAGAAAATAGTCCACACTGTAAAAAGTGTCATGTTGACAAACTGCGGCGGCGTCACGAGCTGGCTGCTTTTAAACGATGACACAAACAGTGCACGTGTTAATCCGGGCAAACATTGACCAAACACCCCTAATAAATCAATATGACACGTTAATCCAGCGCGATCAGTGTTTCCCACTTTATCTCAGACATTTGTTGTGTTGCATTCAGATGAAAACGGACTCCGAACTCTGCTGCTCTTCGTCACACGTGATTATACGTGTTGTTATATGTGTTGTTATATGTGTTGTTTGGCTCCTCTCTTATATTCTAACTGTGGCTCCAAACATGCCACTAAGTGAATTAAGTCGGATATTTCTTGCAGTGTGGAGCCGCAATCAGCAGTGTGGCCCGTGGCCGAGTCCGATCGGCGGAGAGAAGAAGAAGAAGGCCCGAACAGTTTCAGCTCAGCACCCCTCCCTCCCTCCCTCCTCCCTCCCTCCTCCCTCACTGCCTCCCTCCTCCCTCTCTCTCTTTCTCTCGCTGCCATCTTGCAGGTAACGTTGCCAGGGGGTCCTGGGCTGAGAAAGTGGCCAAACCCTCCCACAGTGGGATGTTTTCTCTGCTGCACTCTGGGCTGGTTTCTATTCAAATGTGGGTCAGGGGTGAGGAAGCCTAACGTCATAAGCTTGCAACATGGCGTCCAGAAGGCTGTGAGATGAGCAAGAGGATGGTAAAGAACGCTTGAGAACGATCCTACCGATGTAATAAGGTATTTAAACCCGTTTATTTCCCTTTGTGGTGTATTGTGAGTGTGTTTCTGGGCGGGTGGGACTGCTGCTTCCCCCGGATCGCTGCTCTCCTTGTTGCTGCAAGGATCGCAGCGGTCCTCGGCGTTACGGTGTTTTTTCCACGGCGTGCCAACAAAAAGGGGCTCCGGTGGTGCCTCTTCCACCACCAGCCTGCCTGGCAAGCAGACAAATCCCACTTCATGTGTTTGGGTTTTTTTTTTTTCTATTTTTTGCGACTCCTGCTCGAAACCGCAGATTCCATTCTTTGCAAATGTTGCGGTGTTTATTTTGGCGTCGATGCCCCACATGACGAGTGTGAACCAAATAATCACCAGGCTGGCAAAGCACGTTAGGAGGCTCGTTGCAGCAGAAATGGAAAAAGGTAGCAACTCGTTCTGTCGGTGTCCTAATCCAACGATTCATTGTTTACTAAAATCCAGGCTGATCAGCTGAATGAATCCTGTAAATCGATCTCGTATTTCTCTATAAAACCCCGATAAAAGCACAAAACTGCACTTGGTCTTTCACATGAAACTGATTCCGTGTATTTTTACGCACGATACTTTGCGCAATTATCCGACAATCACAGAGGTTCCAGTCGATACCTGCATTGTTGATGATTCTGTTAAGCCACCTCGGTCTTAGGTGGGTTAATTAAACTGATTTAACTTGATTGACTTGCACATAAAAACCTGGATGCTTTTGGGTTTGAAGCTTTCCTCTTCAGGATGAGTGCGATCGATGCATCATATGTTTTTAAAGCCCATAAAAGGTGCTGCTGCAATCCATCGACCATCTTTGTGATCGGCTGCAGTCTTACACTGTGAACCCAAACTGCTACTCTTCAGTCAAACTGGGAGTCCTTATATTGATTTTGGGAAGATAATTCAACATTCTAATGGCCAAAATAAAAATCACAACTATGCGTCTGATGTTTTAATATTGAGCTCGATGTTGTTGCCAATGAAGCAATTTGGACCTGCTGCTCAGGTGGGAAGCAGCTTGGCTTCTCAGGTGATTAGTGCTGTTAAAGTACCAAGGGGCATAAAGATAATAAGGCACAAGAATGTCAGTAATGCTCGACTGGCTGTTGTTTTTGTGTCTTTAGTTCTGTAGTTTCACTGTTTGTCTGTCTTGGACTGATTGTTTAGTTTCAACAGAAACTAAAATTCCCAACACACATGAGATCTACTTTCAAATAATTTTAAAGAATGTTTATGAAGTGTGTGACAGTGCTCGACTCGGATCCTCAGTCAGTAATGAAGTTGTACAACACGTGTTAGGTTTTATCATACGTGACACTAGTGTAGCTTCTTAGAATGTATTTTGGTTGCACAGATGCTGACACACACATGTAGTTCCATGTGACCCTTCAGGGTTTGTGCTTTAACCTATGATATGAAGATTACAGGACTATATTTTGGCTGCAACCTCCCAGCAGAGATGCTCTGTTTGCATGCCTAACAACTGAGGGAGCAGCTAGTAGCTGGTTCTTCAACAATAGATATTCAAGGCCTGATAAGCTAAAAGAAATAAATACATCTGACTCTTCTACACAGAATGTAGGTGGGTGAGGGTGTGAATGGACTTCTTCTTCTATTGCCTCCAGCATTTCATTCTGCTGCATCTGTGACCGCAGATAGAAGAGTTGTGTTGATTTAATCCCATTGTTACAAGAGTGTGTCTTTTTAAAAATCATTTCTGAATACCTACAGGTGCCTCTGCTGTGTGTGTGTGTGTGTGTGTGTGAGGCCACTCCTCTTTAAGATGGTTCATGAAATGTGACACTGAAACGGTTTTGTAGCAACCTGCCATCTCTGCCAAAACACCCCAGAAATCAGGACATTTTCACCATTAAGTTGATTAAAGTTACCTTTTTTTATCTCCTCATGTTTCTGCCGAGGCTGATCCTGACGATGCCTCAGCTATTCACACACTCAGCAGTGTGCTGAACACGTTAATTTAAGCCGTTACAACGTCCAAGTCAACTGATCAGTCTGACTAGTTCCATTGATCACTAGGAGCGACAAAGTGGGGCCTGGAGGTTAATTTGAGGCCTGTGTGTGTGTGTGTGTGTGTGTGTGTGTGTGTGTGTGTGTGTGTGTGTGTGTGTGTGCCACATGATCAGCTAGCTGGTCTTGCCTCACCCTGCTTGTCCAATCTCAACACACACACACACACACACACACACACAGCACCCTGTGTACATTGCGATATTGGCTTACTGTGGCGTGTGTAGGCTGCACAATACAGTAAGAAGGCTACTTAGGTTATATGTTCTGCTGACATGTTGGCCGAGGACTTATAGGTTGTGCTCGGCTGCTGTATGCGGAGCGGTTTGGTTCGTTCAGCAGCTAAACCACCCCGGGGCAGGGTTGATGTTGTTCTTAAAGAAGAAGAAACAGTCTGTGGAATGTAGTGCTGATAGCCAGAAGGTTATGCAGTGTTTAAAGGCTGGAGGAGGAGGAGGAGGAGGAGGAGGGGGAGGGGGAGGAGGGGGTGGCAGCTCCGTAAGACATTGGACCATACATGATCTTTCCTTACCCAACATGCCCTCTGTCCTTTAGCAAAAAGCATTACCCACCAGGTCATGTGGGTCTGCTGCTTTTAAGGGTGTGGGGGGGGGGTTATCTCATTAACTGAGTTCATTCTCTCCAGAACAGAGGTCACTCTATCATACCAATCATATGTTAAGTGGAGTGGTTGATTACTTCACTTTTGGCGAGGGCGCTCACGAATGCCCTGCAGAAAGGTTGTGTGGTTGCCAGTCGCCTGACCAGTGCTGCTGGTGGAGGTCCCATTGTCCAGGTTGGTCTTCGTTTAATTTCTCTAGGGGGCTCTTTGCATGCAGCAAGCGAGTCGTTACACTCCACAGCAACACAGCGAAGCACAGGAGATACATAGAAGAGTGGATGCAAACAAATAGAGAGAGGGAACAATAGCAAATGTGTAAACCTAAGAACCATTTTTATTTTCTTATAGTAACAAGTTGGATTTGACCAAACTATTCAATGGTCAGCTTGGATTTCATCCATGTTTATTTTTATACCTTTCATTTATATTCATGATGCACTGGACAGCTGATCTCTCCCTGCAAACTCCTCATTCTCAGCAGAGAATAGTCCCACACCTTCTTTAGACCTGCTGCAGCTCGGCGCCTGCCAAACCTGTCTATTTACAATCTGACATCTTATTTTGATTTCCTCGTTCCATTTTTATAATGTGACATTGAATGCTGCTGTGCCAGATTGCAGCTGAAGTCTGTAATACGTCAGTTAGACAACCACGTCCAGCAGTCTCTCATAACCAATCTGCAGATGTGAATTGAGGGAACTTTGGGGGAAAGTTTTGGGTGTGTTATATTTTATTTGCACACGTTAGAGAGGAGACCTGCTACTCTGTAGAATCGGTTGTGTAATGTCACCTGAAGATAACGTGCACGCTACTGAACAAATTCATTCATGTCTTGTTGCAGGAAAGAATGTTTAATACTGTTGCATTATCACATTAAGGAATTACTTAATTAATCTTCAATCATCCAACAACTTCTTTTCCTACGTCGTCTTTCCTTTTGAATCAGTCGTCCAGTAAAGTGTTTCTATATGACACTGCCGTGGGTTTGTCTGCATGTACAGTACGTTAGCTGTCTAATGTGCTTCTGCAAGAGAGAGTCTTGCCTTTTCTTCCCTTGCTGCACAGCATTGGCACATGTGGGGTGCACAGCAACCACTGGCCCCCCCCCTGTGATGAAATGGACGGGGTTCTTTTCATTCGGCTGCACCCTGGGCAGGACTTGTTTGTCTGCAACACGGCTGAACTCCCTGACACAAAATGAGTCTTAATTGGAAGGGTTTCTACCCACACTGCAGCACAGATACTGTAGTTCCTGTATTTCCCGCTTCAGCCGTGCAGCAGCAGAGTCGTGCACTCGCTCGCTGTCATTTACAGCCACCGTCTCTGCAGATATTAAAATCTCTACGACAGGACAAATCGGCCTTTACCCCTCGTCTTGATGTTTTTTAGCCTCAGACAGCAGGGTATCGCTCCTGCAGCTTTCCTGAAGAGATTATGACCAGAATTAGATCAGTGTTCAGAATTCCCACAGATGCTCTGAATCAGAGGTATTCAAACCGTTTGCCGTGGTGAGTTGGAGGTAGGCAGGTTTTTATTTCCAGCAAAGAGCACAGCGGGTGATTTCACTTATTATTTCACCCTCGGCAGTCTTGTTGAATCCCCTAACCTGCATCTTCTGCTCCCCGTGGCACCGCACGGCTGCTGGAGACGGATCTCTACATCTACTGTGTGGCATTCTCATGAATTCAATGCTACATTAACATACTTTAAGCTTTAGATTCAACTCTTATTTTAGGATTATTTTACTTTAGGTGCTACTATCTCAGGGCAGGGCGGGAATACGGAATATTCTGCTGAAGTTTGGAGAGCCAGTTGTCTCATCATCTTCATGTGTGGTGTCCGTCTTTAGTTTGTTTAGCTAAATTTTGTAGCAAACCGACACATCACCACCAGTTTGTCGTCACTATGGGCCCTAAATTTCTACTTGAATACAGTCTGAACTCCGCCGCTTCTTCATCCTCTCACGTTGTTCGAAGGCAAACTACAGTGACTCTCTATCGCCCCTTGAGGTACAGCGTGGTATTACCACATGGTGTCACATTTTAAAAATAAGATACTTGCTCACTGCTTTTACATACACTCATCTTGGTACTTCCAGCAGCCTGAATCTGAAAATACATGACCAGGTTTGCTCTTAATAAGGTTAAATATTATCTTAACTTGGTTAACACTGCTGGAGTTCAGCTGGAGGAACCGGCTTTCTTTGCCTTGTAAATGGGTTTCCAAACGGGTTATTGCTTGTGTGCGTGTGCAGGATGTAGGATGTGTATCCCTGCAACAGCAGCGTGTCTTTCTGAATCCTCCACAGCTGAAGAATAGATTTAAAACATATAGAGTAGTGTGCTACTCATGAGAGTGCACGATCCGTCACTGCAGTGGTGATGGACCACCTGCATGTTAATGCAGATTATCATGTTTATTTCCTACCGTAACTTGATTGATTTGAGTTAAACACAGTATCTGTGTACAAGACAAGTATCTGCAGTATTAAGACCAACATCGGTCGTTATGGATCCGATGCAGCAGATATTGCACAACTGTAAATAAACCCATCGAATGCGTAGCCGACGGCCATACTGCACAGCTGTTCTGTTTTAATCTCCTCATCGTATTGTGAGCCGCCCTTTCACTCACGAGAGAAACTGAAACTCTGGTAATTGCGGTACCCGGGAGTCCTGCGTGGCTCGGCCGTACCCATGCAGCACAGTCAGCCATGTTGAAATGGCTCAGAGGTGGTTGCTCTGTGTTTGTATTTCAAACTGGCTTTGTACCATCCCCCTAACCCTTCCCCCACTCCCTCTGCCCACCAGCACTCTCTGGGTGTGTGTTCTGTGTGCGTGTGCTTTAAGTGCACTCTCTCTGTGAGAGTGTGTGTGTGTGTGTGTCGGTGCAATGGGGCCTTTTGCTTGTGTACAATGATCGGCTCTTTTTTCCCTTTTGTCTCAAAACCCCTCTTCCCCTGCACATCTGTCTCTCCTGCCCTTCTTCCCCTCCACATAATGACCATCAACACAGTTTTCCAAAGTCGTTACTGTATCCGTGTGCGTGGACGAGCTCTGCGCTGCGTCGGAGCCGCGGCTGACAGTGTTTTTTTGAAGTTGGACACTCTCTCGTTTTCTATTGGATATAAGCGGACGACCTTTCACAGTGGTAGGGTGTGTTTTGTTATTGCGCCACAGGACTTTGCCTCACCTCTGCCCTCTCTCCTGGCTCTCGATCCTCTGTTCAGGAGATTAGTGCCACAGCCCACTGCTCTCTCAGTCACCTTCACTGTATGAACACGGACTCTGAAAAAGTTTACTAGTTTAATCCATAAGGAGACGGGGCGCTACAATAGCCCCGCGGTAAATGAAGTCAAACCAGATCATCCAGAACTCTGGTGCAAAACCAGTTTAATTTAAAGGAGGCAGACAATCAATTCACTGCTCGGGGCACTTTGGAGCTCACCGGGTTTCAGTCCCAAACTCCACACACGGGTATGCTTTTGTGTTTTTAAAATTAGGTTGCCCTCTTTAACATTAAGCCACAGTCCGTTTTTGTAAAGGTTAACTCTGCAGGCAAGGTAAGCTGATCCTGTGTTTGAAGGGCAACATCTACCCTGGTCTTCAGTCAAAGCCCAGAGCCGACTTCGGTTGGTATGTGGGGCCGTGTTTGGTTGGTGCATGTCTTGTTTCTCGAGGGTCAATAATTCATTATCACTCAACCTCTCAGCGAGGTCGACCCAGCCGTGGCAGAGGGTTTCTAAACGCTGGTATCAACCCTGCAGGAGGAAACCCATCCTGCCAGCTATGTAACAGGATCCCTGTGAGTCGAGTCATTCTGGGTACGTCTTTTCAGCCAAGTAATTTTCTAGCCGGGGTCATTTTCCAGCGCTCCATCCATCACAGGCCGTTCTACTGCAGCCGATTGGAGATGGAGGGAGGACGCCGCTCTCGCAGATGGAGCCGTGACGATGGCGCGGGTCCGTCCGTCCTTTCCTTGGGCATCACCATCGGAAGGGGAGTTAGGCCTACACGTGTCCCACCCTCGCTGCATATAGATCAGTCGTAATCCATTAGCAGCTCCCTGGAATCCAGCCGGCACAGCACAGCACCGGAGGGGCCAGGGGGAGAGGGTAGCCATGTGGGTGATGGGGGGAGGAGAGTGAACCAGGGATGAGAAATGGAGGGTGGTGGGGGAGGGCCTCTTTTTTTTTTTCCTCCTGAGCTGGCTGCTCTGTGCCTAGCCCCCTTTTATGTTGGTTCGCTGGAAAAGCCTCTTGAATCCCCCCATAAAGCCTGCTGAGGTGTGTGTGCGTATGTTAAGAGAGAGAGACTTGACTGATATACGGCTTCCTGGCTGGCATCATAGAGGCCTTTCTTTCTCCGGCGGCCCTTCTCTCCCCGTGACCGCCCGCGGGGCTGAGTGCCGTCCAGACCTTTAGCATGTTCTGCGATTAACTGCAGATCTGGGTTACGTGTTCCAGAACGGCTCATTATGATTCACGTCGGGGAGCGTGAACTCTTCCTGGGATGCATCTGCATGCCTGCTGAGAGGCTGGTAAAGGTTGGTAGGATAGAGGGAAGAGGAGCAAGAGGAAACATGGGGGAGGGGATGAAGACCAGGAGTAAGAAGTGTCAAAGCGGAGGAGGCAAGTCTGGGCTTGGAAGGACCCTGTTCAGACGTGGCATTAACATGCGTCCTGAGTGATCCGAGCTCCGGCAGACAATCCTAAGTATGTGAGTTTACCCCTGGCATTAGAATACGTCTCCACATGAGTCGGGAGTGACCACTTGGGATCGGAGCTCAACTCCTCATTCAAGATGCAAATGAACACACACTTTACTTCCAAATGTGTTGTGGTTTCAAGCTGAGGAAGAAAACATGACTCGGCAAACCAGATCAGGCAGAAGGTTTGAAACTCGTTCTCTGGTGTCTGTCGCTGCAGCCAGCGTTGGCCTGATACATTAAAAAAAACACTTATTCCAGATCGGTTTAGACAAACGTATTTCAGATGTAAGTCTTTGCATTTGCACTTCTACTGCTGCTGAGTTAAGAAGCTTCTCCCCCTCGTTCGGTCTAAGTATTATGAAACCTTTCCAGTAAATCTCTCGTTGGCACCGGGTTGAAACGGCTCGTTCACGTGTATTTACTGCTTGAGCTGAGCATTTTCTACATTACTGTGTAATCTCTTGTAATACAGTATATCCTATTCTGAGTGGCATTAAAGACGTGTGTCCATTTTCCGAGCCTGCCCGGGGCTTTAAAAAAAAAAAAAGGGCTTTTAAAAATGTCAAAGCAGAGTTCGGGACGACCCTGCTGCTTCGTGTAAAGCTGCTTTTCCTCCGCTCGACTGCTCGACTCGCTTTCGGTACCAGGATTCGTTTTCCACTGCACACAGTGCGCACTCAGTGTAGCTTGTTGTCATAGCAACGCCACGTGAAAGTGCTGGGACATCACCTTGAACGCAACAAAAGAGTTCAGAGACTTCCTGATAAAACTTCTGGTCGCTCCCTCCAGCATCCATCCAGTGAATGTGTTTCCCAATGATGTAATGAAGATTCCGGGGGCCACTCTCTCTGACCCGTCGGGGTCCTGCAGTGTTTTTATGTCACCTGTTCACTGTCAGTTGAGCTCACTCGGAGCTCCCAGGGAGGCGACACCAAAGTCGTAACTGCTACTTTCTTTTGCCATTATGAATAAATAAAAAAGGTGATGTGGAGTCGGTACCGTGCGGTGGAAAAGCAGCTCCCAACCCCCCCCAGTAGAAGTAGAGCAGTGTGGTGTGTGCATGTAGGTTAACAGTGAACGAGTTTCATCTGTCCTAATTCCATAAATGAGGCCTCTCCGGGGGATCGGGTGGTGCCGTCCTCGTCTTCGGGCCACACCCTCCAACCCCCTTTTCCTGCCCTCACTCCTGTTCAGTTTAACCTGCTCAGGTGTCACCTAATCCCTCCCCCCCGGCCCCGCCGTGCCACCGACCCCCACCCCCAGACAATGGGTCAGGGCTGACATTACCATGACCTAATGAAGAGTGGAGCTCGCCGGGCATCCCACTGAAACCAGAGTTCCACCGCGGAGGAAAGAAATCACTTTACCCTTTCTTCTTCTTCTCCTCCCCTTTGGCCTTTGTGTCAGAACAGTGGAAATGTGTACAATCAGAACTTGATCTATGCGGGGTTGCACTTTGTTTTAAAAAAGGAAGATGAGAGGAAGACGAGGGTTCCAGTTTCTGAGCTGCTGGTGTGATTATGTGGCACACTGTGTTAACATTTGTTGTTATATTGATGTGTCATCGCCCCCATTAAATAGAACTTTAACCAAACTGTGGATCAGTTCTACCTTGTTTAAAACAATTGCTCTTCTTCATCCCTCTTGTGTGCTCTTATGAAACAAAATGTATCTTGGATTCAGGCTAATCGCATCTTTTTGTTGTTGTTGTCTCAGCTTCAGGTGGTGCTCGTGTAGGAAGAGAGAGAGAGAGAGACAGAAGGAAAGAAGGAAGGAAGGTGGAGATGGAACTGCCAAATCATGCCAAACAACTGCTGCTGCAACTCAACCAGCAGAGAGCCAAGGGCTTCCTGTGTGATGTCATCATCGTGGTGGAGAACGCACTCTTCCGCGCGCATAAGAACATCCTGGCGGCGAGCAGCATCTACTTTAAATCTTTGGTCCTCCACGATAACCTCATTAACCTTGACACGGAGATGGTCAGCCCGTCTGTATTCAGGCAAGTTCTGGACTTCATCTACACTGGGAAGCTCCTGTCCTCGTCGGACCAGAGCAGTGAGCAGAACTTCAGTGCCCTCTTAACCGCAGCCAGCTACCTCCAGCTCCACGACCTCGCTGCTCTGTGCAGAAAGAAGCTCAAGCGTAGTGGTGGGAAACCCCTGCCAGGTAAACCCTCCACTCCAGGTCCCCTCAGCCGCTTACGCCTCAACAACCAGCGCCTTTCCTCTTCAACCCCCGCTGGACCCAACAACCACTATCCTCCCACCCCGTCAGATGCCGACCAGCAGCAGCCGGACGAAGGCCTCCGGGACAAGCTCTCGGACGACGAGATGTTTGTCGGCAGCTCTGGGAAAAACGGTAACGGGGGGACCGGTAGTAACGGTAACCTCAGCAGCGGAGCGAGCGCAGGTGAGCCAGATCTTGGGCTGGACCTGACCAAGAAGAGCCCCCCCTCTGTGGGCACAGCCACCGATGCCCTCAGCCCACACAGCAACTCCCAAGAATCCCCTCAATCTGCCTCAGTATCCACAACCAACAGTGCCTCATTGGACGACTCTTCAACCACCCTACCAGGTGCAGACATGTGCGGCTCGGACCCCATCGAGTTCAACTCCTCCAAAGCAGAGGAGAGCCAGCCGGACGGACCCCCACCCCAGAAGAAATCCCGGCAGGGAGCACGGAAGAATGAATGGCCTAAGAGAGAGGCATCAGGGTTGAAGTCTGAAGATCACGAGAGGCCCCTGGTGAACGGGGTGATAGTGGGGCCTAAAGATAGCCGCTCCTCCGGCGGGGTCGCGGGGGGCACGTCTGACCAGTCCTTCCAGTGTAAAGAGGAGGAAGAGGGAGGAGAGAACGGCCAGGACCACAGCGAGGAGAGCGGCCAAAGTGACGGGGAAAGCGCAGGAGGGGGAAGAGGAACAGGAGGCGGGAATCACAGCGCCAACTACGTGTACCGCCAGGAAGGGTTCGAACCGGCGTTCGGAGACAACCTGTACGTGTGCATTCCCTGTGGTAAGGGCTTCCCGAGTTCCGAGCAGCTCAACGCTCACGTGGAGACGCACACCGAGGACGAGCTCTACATCAAAGAGGAGGGGGGAACCTTTGTGAAAGAGGAAGACGAGGAGGAGGCAGAGGACCTCTCCACCCCTGTAGGTCCCTCCAGCTTCGGCTCTGAAACGCGCCCCTTCAAGTGTACAGTCTGCAGTAAAAGCTACAAAGACCCGGCGACACTGAGACAACATGAAAAGAGCCACTGGCTAACCCGGCCCTTCCCCTGCAACATCTGCGGCAAAATGTTCACCCAGAGGGGCACCATGACGCGCCACATGCGCAGCCACCTCGGCCTCAAGCCCTTTGCATGTGAGGAGTGCGGCATGCGCTTCACTCGCCAGTACCGTCTGACAGAGCACATGCGAGTCCACTCTGGGGAGAAGCCGTACGAATGCCAGCTATGCGGGGGGAAGTTCACCCAACAGCGCAACCTCATCAGTCACCTGAGAATGCACACCTCACCCTCTTAGAAATGCATCAAGCCAAAGAACTCTGGGAATAGAAAAAACATTTCTCTACCTTTTTTTTTCCATCTGAAAAACAAAGAAACGCACATCTACACATTCATCTGCAGACACACACATTTCTACATATTAATTCCAGTTTACGGCGCCCTGGCTGAAGCCACAGTGGGGTCTTGGTGACGGCGAGGGGGGGGGGGGGGGGGGGGGGTGTAAAAACAA
>CAAKHC010013098.1:64592-74888 GCA_901007825.1 Macroramphosus scolopax
GCGGG
Source organism: Macroramphosus scolopax (assembly GCA_901007825.1). NCBI lineage: Eukaryota > Metazoa > Chordata > Actinopteri > Syngnathiformes > Centriscidae > Macroramphosus > Macroramphosus scolopax. The sequence continues at coordinate 64,598 of CAAKHC010013098.1, forward strand.
GGCGGGGGGCGCGGGGGGGGGGGGGGGGGGGGGGGGGGGGGGGGGGGGGGGGGGGGGGATGTTGTAAATGCAAGGATCATTTGTATCGTGACATCCGCTCACTACTCAGGAGTTCTAGAGGGACAATGTACTCCTCGGTCTCTCTCCAAAGTCACAAAGCCATGGCGGAGTGGCATGACTGCTGGTCTGCGTTTCAAGTCTGTTTAATGTGAATGTGGGTACTGATGTAATGTCAAGGCCCCCCCCCTACCCCCCCTACCCCTCAGCAGCCTTCCTCACCTTTTACCATTTGAGCGTTGAGCTTGTCAGATTGTCGGTCCAGCGGACGACCCGACAGCCGTCTCTGTACTCCGATGCTATTTTGAACCAAAAACCCACGTTGAAAACAATACTGGCAATAATTCAGCAAATGGGTGTTTTTACTCTGACAGCTTTATATCGTTGTGTTAGTGATGGAGGTCTGTATGTACGACGAGGGGGAACCGGGTCCGGGACCATCTCCATGCTTTAACTGAGAGTGCTGAAAGAAGGTTTCCGGGCGGGAGGATGTCGGATCAGGTTTTAGTTCTACAGGAGACAAATACTCAAAAGTTCTCTCCCTCGGCTGCTCGCGGCGCCGAGGGGAGCTAGTTCGCTGTTTTTCTGGTTTCCCCGGGAACGAATCCTGGCGGGCGAGACGAACCTCCGGAGGTACTCGTTTGACTTAAAGAACTTGTAATGTTTCAGCGAATGTTTAAACTGGAAAGTCTTGGGGATTTTTCTTGTGGAGGGGAGGGGGCGGGGGGGTCGTTGAAAGGGGGGTAATAAGAGGGTGTTTTAGACTGAGCGACACGTTCAGTGGGTACGTTTTATTTTCTGTCTGTATAGCTTTCCTCCCCTTAAGAAAAAAGAAAAGTCTATTTATATGGGCTTGTGACCTCGCTACCTCTGATTACTCTTGTGAACTCTATGTTGATTAGTTGAAAGTTCCTATGTAATTAATTGTAAAAAGTGTGTAGATTATGGTAACTTTTCACCTGATGCTTTAACCTGCCCATCTCTCAACACAGGTTTTTAATGCGCATAGATTTTACACATTAGTATTGTTTTAAACAGTTGTTGTTGTTTTTTTTTTTTCCTCCTTCAAATATTATAGCTTTTTGGGTGTCCCGCTCAATGTGGTCCCACCTCAAAATGTACTGTAGCTTCCTGCATAGGGCAAATAATGGTTAGTTAGTTTAGGTGTATAGTGTTCCAAAGATCTTATGAATGTTGAGAACAGAGCTAACTAACAAAACATTGCTAGACAAGTTCAAAACCAAAGTTTTAAAAAAAAAAAAAGATGTACTTAAGATATATAGCATACTAAATTATTTCACTTTTAATTTCTTTTTGCTGTATAAAAAACAAATAATGATTTATTCTAAGTCCATACAAAGAAATCCACTCTTGCTGGAGTTTTGGCCGATGACTCTGAGGTTCTGAGGTCTGCAAGGAAAGCTTGTGCTGATTGGTGGGCCGGTATGATGTAAACTTTGCCACCTCCTCCCTGAACATGTTTTTCTGGTTTCTTTTGTTCCTATCCAGAGTCCTTATCACTTTATATTCCCGAACTTTAAAAGCAGGACTCGATGACATTTTTAACGTGTTCTGTTCAGACCAAAAAAAAAAAAAACGAAAAAGAAAAAAATTGAAATTATAATCAGAATTTTAATGTGAAGTTCAAGTTGCTTGTTAGTTTTTTTTTTTTTTTTTTTTGAGCCAGACTTGTGAAAACTTGTAATAAGAAGGGAGAAGCAGTGATGCACTGGACGGCCGGACAGCTCATCGATCTCCAGCAACATCGCTTCGTTTCTGATTGTATTCCATTATAGCGCAGAATGATTTTAAATTATATTAACCTCCTAAAGCTTTACCTCATCACTATGATCCGTATGCTGGGACTGGCCTGTCCAGTGTATCTACTCTTTACAGTTACACTGTGGAGCATGAACCTTCACTACAAGTTTTTGATATAGGCATTCCTCTTTTACGTTGGTTTAACTGTCTTTTTTTTTTTTTTTTTTTAATTCCTCTTTTGTCCTCCTGGTCTGTGAAATGTTTATCAGTAGGGATGCAGCTACAGTTACACAAACCTCACTACCGTTCTAAGGTACCTTCGTCCTGGACCCCCAGAGTTGTTACCTGGTTATGTTAGATATTGGTGTCTTGCTGTTGAGCAGTTGCTGTTTAGTAATTGCATGGTACATGAATGACTTTCTCACACTCCCCGACCCCTCAACCACAAACATGTTATTTATCGCCTGATCCATTGTTGCTTGTGACCTCTTCTGGCTTGATGATGAGTCCACAACGCATTGCCTTCAAACGTTATTGTGCTCTGTCAGCGCTCGATGCAGTACAGCGGAAAGTCTGTCATGCAAAAGGTGTTTTTGTACAAGGTCTCCAGCCATCTCTGCAGAATACTTTGCAGCTGCATTTGAATGCTTGCTTGTTTGACATAGCGAAGAAAACTCCAAACTGTGACCATACTACTACTACTACTACTACTACTACTATCCCTACTACTACTACTAGAACTACTATACAAATACTTCAGGGATTGTTCTGCATCTGTGAATGCCGACTCTCAGCTACATTTGTAAGACATAGTATTGTATCGATTTCTCTGTATTTTAATCATGGGAAAAGCAAAACACTAGTTTCATATTTAAAACGAAGAGGGGGGTACTTTTTCAAACTAACACAAAGAGCCTTGACAAAGGTGAGGCAGCTCAAAACAAGTCGACAGTTTAGTTAGTGACACAGTAAGTTCAGAAATAGTTGCAACGTTGTACAAAGAAGAAAGAAAAGAAAAAAAAAAAAAAAGCTCATACCCAAATCCACAAACTATTTTTTAAACCAAAGCACATTTGAATGACTATGGAACCATGTGTGGCTCTAAAAAAGAAACATATGTATTTATCTCATTGTTTACAAACTTTTACAGTTTTACAGACCTCAGTCGAGGCTCGGCCGGTCAGAGAGGTGGTTTGTTTTTTTGTTTGTACTTTATTTTTCTTGAAATGCTTTTCCACAGAGGTTTGCTGCCAAAACAAAAGTATAGCGTCAAACACGGGGTGAACTGCTGCATATTCAATTAGGGGAGGGGTGTGTGGTGTTAGGTGCACTCCCCCCACCCTCTGCCAGCTGGCTTTGGGGTGACCCCGTGCCCCGGTCCCCCTGCCCTCTGGCCTGTCTTCAGATGGGACTGCAGCGATGGGGGGTGGGCAGTGCATCCTTGATATATTAATCAAAAGGCATTGTTCGTCAGGGTCTTTAGCTCAATGTTGTATATCTGCGTTTACCCGAATGCACTGGAGGACTGCCTCCGCTGCGTGGGTCTCTTAATATGTAGGAGTGGGTGTGTGATGCTTGAAGGTTTGGGTTGTTCTTAGTAGTCTAACATCTCTGATGCTGGCAGTTCTGGAAACCTATCTGGAGAATGTAGCTTTGATTTGTTCACTGCATGTAAACAGGCTTATCTAGTAGTCTTAACTGTGAATGTTGTTGATGATGTTTCCGATCTCTTTTCGTTTGGTTCCGCTGCCCCGTGCTCTGCGGTTGGAAGCAGCACAAACCTCTGGCTGGCTGAGCCTCATACAAAGTTGGTGCAAACACTTATTGACAGTGTTCTTTTTTATCAAATGTCTATTGTCAGTGATGAATGTATTTATTTCCGGTCCCGCCTTCTCCTCTGCAAAGAATTAGCTCAAAGTGTGAGACGGAGGTGGAGGCGGGACCCCCTATTTTTTTTGTTTTGTTTATGTTTTGAGGATTTCAAGCTGAGAATCAAAAATGAGACACAAAACATAGCCATTAACCACATTCTGTGAACTTGACTTTTTTTTTTTTTTTGTGGGAGAACTGATTGTTATTTTTCCAACTCAAAGAAAAATGGTCGATGGCATTTTAATATCTTATTTCTCAGTTACACCCGACGGTCTAACAAGTCGGTCCGGGGTTTTTATTTCATGTAATTCACTGTGGGCGTTGTCGCCCATTTGTTCTTGAGTTCTCACTGATCGACACATCGGGGGTGTCGGGCCCCCGGTGTGCCTGTGGACACGGGCAGGACCTGCCTGTGGCGAATGGAGGCCACTGTATCTTACCAAGCTTGCTCTCCCTGGGTGTTGCCGCCACGCTGCTGCCAGTTATTCTACAAGGAACCCGCGAACAAGCAGCAACATGCACATAATCACCGCTTCTCTCCGACCTGTAGTGTTACTCTGCTGTCTTAAACCACTTTGACCACCTCTCGTACACGACGTCTTTAGTCCGTTAGCTCCACACTGGGTGAACGTTGGGCGAGATAGCTTTACTAAGTGCACTTTGTATGTTTTACCAACCCAGGGCGACGACCCGGGCGCTCTCATATCAGCTCCCATTTACCGACGGTTTTATCGTTCTACTTGTACCTCATCATTCTCGTGTTAGTTGTAATAGCATATCATTATGCAGTGTTCCGAAAGCTTTAATGAGTACGGAAAGCAGGGAGCTCACCTGCGGGACTGTACTCGGCTCTAAGCATTCAAGTTTCCGTGTAATTTCTTGGTATTATGGTTGTCCCACCCTGTCGCGTCGCCGCCGTCCTCTCCAGGCATGTTGAATAGCAGAGGGGCTGGTTTGTCCAGTTGTCACGGAGCTGCTCAGACTAAACCAAAGCCAGTTTTTAAAATGGCCTCCGGTGCCATCGAACCTCGTCTTAGCTTTATTGTCCCTTCGCTTTATCTCCGACACACCCGACCCACCGCTTTAGCCCTCTGACCCCTTCGTATTCTCCGTCACCGCGCGGTCGACTGTATCCTCGGCTCCGCTGCATTCTACGTCTCACTACGGCTTTCGGGTGAAACTGTGCAGTCGGGGCTAAAAAAACACAAACACCAAATTACCTCAAAACTTTCAGTGTTTACAGAAATGTGCTATCTTGCCATCACATCTTAACATTTATGTTTATTTCCGTCCATCTAAAACCAAAATATCTTTCAGAACGGAGTTTGTAGCGGCGTATTTACCTTTTTTATGTGCATCTGATTTTGAATTCCTACCGGCACAGTGTCACCTTGACGTGCACCGCATTGATGGAAGAACATTGTTAGATGGTTACAACACGGTACTTGAAGACGAGGGTAGTGGAGCTGCCATGGAGCGGGTGGATCAGGCTGCTCCGTCGGTCCGTCTTCTTCACCAACAGCTGCTTAATAATGTATCAGGATCTGCAGGCTAAGAAGCTCCGCGATGGACATGCAGGGTCTTTGCTGATGAATAATTAAAAGATGAAAACCCCCCCTCCTTCCCTCGCCAAACACTCTGAGGCAAAGGTGTGCACACCTATACACACACCTCTGCTGGCATGTAGGCTCACCCAAACACAGGTGCCACCGTCTAGACTTCAAACACCACCCGGCGTGCGCACCGGCGTTTTTAAGGTGACATCCGTTGACCCCTTCGGTGGCTCTCGGCAACACCCAGGCAGGGCGCTCTTCATCTCCACTCCTCAGAGAGCTCGTATTCAGGTCAGAGCCGCCGCCGTGCATAGCGACGGGGCTCGCAAACTCAAAGTGTCATAGAAGTGTAATACAGCTGACCTCAGCACTCACAACCTTGCAGTCTTAATGTACAGCAGTGAGGAAAATAAACTGTTATTTTATGATCTTTTCATTAAAAGCTTGATTGAAAACCAAGACCGTGTTTGGACTCTGTTTATTGTCACGTAGGTGAAAGTCATCCTGTGCATAGATGATATAGAAGTGTTGCTGCTACCATGTGAAGTTTGCCTCAACATGACATTCTATGAACGGTGCATCACATGCTCGGCTCTTCAGAGTTTACAGAGGCTGCAAACATGTAATACGTTGGTGGGAAAAATCGTCACCAAAATAAAAGCACATGAATGTCCACGACACCACATGTTAAAAGTAATGGTGTTGAAATAAACCTCTAATAATATCTAAATATAGCTTTTAATACTGTTTAAGTGCTGTTATTTCCCTCCACCTCTTCATGTATGGCCCAGCCAGCTGTGGTAAACTACAGGCCTGCCTGTAGCCCCTCCCCCCGGCGTCCCTTTGATGCCCATCCAGGAATGCCCATGGCTGCAGGCTTCTGGTCTGTGCATCACTCACAGTAAACACACACTCGCACAGATAACACACTCGTGCACACGCCCTCCTCAGGTATGTGGATGAGCCCCTCAAACTTTGTCTCCTTTTCTTTCCACTCTGTCCGTTATCTCTCTCTCTCTCTCTCCGGTCTCACTTCTCCCCGTCCGGGCTCGGGTCACTTAGTAGTGAGCTGGCACATGTATCGCTCCTCTGTGCCATTAGTGATGCACTGTGCCCCTGGAGGTGTCACATGCTAAATGACCCTGAATGGGGGTTGCTGAGACACAATGGCCCTGGTGTCGATAGCCCTGCCCAGCCCTCCCCCACACGAGCCCCGTAATGTCAGCGCCAAGCCAACATAATAGAGTGCACGAGGGGAAATGGGTGGTTGGGTGGGTACACTGTGGACCCGGAGAGCCGGCCCGGGGTCATTCATGTTCACTGCTGTTTTCAGTCTGATTCAAATGTTAGAGACAAGAGTGAGGGGAGTAATTCCCTAAAAAAAATGCCCCCACTGCTCCTCAGCTTTTCTTATCCCAGTGGGTCCGCGAGCACAACTGGAATTTACCAGGGTCTGCCCAGGTGGGTCCAGACCTGCCTCTGCTCGTCTGGGATGGCTCTCTATAATCTGAGGAATGTGGATGAGAGATGCCTGGCCAGCCCATGATGGGCGAGAGCGATGGACAATGTCTGGTTGTAACTGGTATTCACACACACACACACACATACGACCCACACCCACTGTTATCTCCAATGCCAGATGACTTTTTTGTCATGCTGATATCATCCAGATGGACTTCTGGTCTTGTTTCGGTCGCTGGCCTTGTGTTATTGTTTGAGAGGAATACTTTCAGAAATACATGTAATCACCTAATTACAGAGAGTTTATACAGGAAGATTGATACGGCTCCTGTAGAGCAGACGGGAGCTTAGAAATACTCCAGCACACTAACCTGGTGGATTGCAGCTTTTCTGGAGAATTAAACAAATATATATATAAAACATTAAACATTAGAGGAGCTGGTAGGAAGATTTATTGTGTCTGTTACCAGGAATATGAGAGTGGCTTTGATCTAGCAAGAAATTAAAGAGCAACTGTTCCTTTTTACTACTTCTGTATTTAAAACAACAACATCATCACAAACATTCAGCTTTTTCTTCACTGAAGCTGTGAGGGAAATATTCTGGGAGCAGTAAAACATGATTCAGTAACGATGTTATGTAAGAGTTATATACGCCCTCTGATCAATGTAACATATTAATGAGGAGCGTGTATGTTGTGGTCAATACCAAGAGTTCTCTATTGGTCCAAAGTTGCTGTAAAACCTGAGGAGAGTTGCATCGCCCGCCTGCAGAGCAGCTTGTTTGAACCCCCTGGAGACACCGGATCACCCACAGGTAGAATCGAATGCATTCTGATCATGTGTGCATACATCTCCAATGTTTTGATGCACATAAATTATTAACATTGTGTTGAATTAATGTGTCCAATCTCCAGGTTGTGTCTGCAGCCGTTATAGGATGCAGCTCCTGGAGGAGAGGGGAGAGAACCAGCCGCTGATAAAAAGCTCTACTGTTCATCCCGTCTCAACACTTCTTCATCTTCTCATCTCGCTGCCTCTGCCTGTGGGGCCGCTCCCCTCTCTCCATGTTGTTAACCAGGCCCTTCTTCTTACTATGGGAGGAGTGCAGGATCCAGTCCCACCGGGCAGACACGTGTCTCAGCACAAAAGTGCAATGCTGCAGGCGATGTATATATCTCCATTTGTGTGGGATTCTATTGATTTTTTGCTGTGTGAGTGCGCTCAGGTCTATATGACAACACTGTGCTTCAGCCCCATCTCATTACTCCAACACACACACACACACACACACACACACACAGATGCTTCTCTGAAAGTACTGGCCTCATGCTGGTGCGGTACAAGGATTCACTCACTCCTTCATCAATAACCCATCAGTATTGATGGAGGGCTGAGTACACTCTGAGCATCAATACCTGATCTTAAATTCACTGTGTCTGTTTACGGAGCGCGGGGAGGATGTCCAAGGTCTGAGTTCGGAACACAAGGCCGACACGGGGGCCACAACACGAGGAGGACAAACTGAGATCTACCGGCTGGGTAAAGCGATTGTTACGCTCATGAATCTGAGTGGATTTCTTGGAGAGAGTTGTGTAACCCTTCTTCAACAGCCATGAGAGCCAGGTGCTGCCTTCTGCTCCCCTTCTTTCAATGCTAAATAAAATACAGTATCTATGTATCTGCCTGCTTGTCCCCCTTTTCTATTCTCCCACCCAAGAAATTCATCTTTTCTCTTCTTTTTTTTTTTCCTGTACCCTTCGGGTTTTCTTTATTTACCGGGGAGGCCTCAGTCTGAATTGAACCTGGTTTGCTGAGTCACTGAGCGCTTGACAGTGAAAAGCAGAGAAAGAGAGCCGAGAGAGGGAGAGATGAAGGAGAAAGAGCTCGGCAGGTGGTGGGCACCAGCGCAGCTTCAGCCCGCGGAGTCTTTTCAGCTGGCACACAACTGCTAGGCTGCCACAGAGGCCCTGCTTTCCATCAGAATATTCCCCCTCTCTTCCCCCTCTTTAAACGATAAATGAGGAGAACAGGCTTGGGCCGGAATAATAGGATCCTTTCTTTCTGCCCCTGCCATGTGTGAGGACAGGAACAATGGCAGCGACCGGGAGGGGAAATGATTCAAAGTGAGATTTTCACCTGCTCCCTTCAACCTCGGCTCTGCTCCTTTCAGAGCATGCTAATGTCAGTTCGTTTACAGAGTGGTACTGTAAGCTGCAGCGCACACACACACACACACACACACACACACACACACGCTCTGATCCTTTTTTTCTCTTTGTGATGGACAGTTTAGATTATTGTGCTCCTATAGACGACCATTTCGGTAATCATACTCATTATCACCATTAAGCCATTTTCCGAGCTAAATAAGAATTAGCGACTGGCTGACCTGCTTCGTGGTACAGTCAGTCTGCGTTTTTTTTGCTTTTTGTTCACCATTTTTTTAATCTTTCATTTGGAGGGGCGATGCTGTAGTTGGAAGAGGATCAGAGCTGCTTTTAGTGAACTTTTTCTGTCATGTTCAAGTAACTTCTGAATCATCTGTATGATGCATTGATTCTCCTAGTTTGTGTCCATGAAATATTTGTGTCCTTTGGAGACTTGGCAACAGTCCTTCAGCTTCAGGTTCAGGCTACAGTTAAAACACCCCCAGCTGATTAAGTTAGAGAAATAATCCGACCTCAAGGATCGTTTGTTGTGGGGCTGTTTGATCATATCTGCTGATCTTCATCAGCAGATGGAGCCGGCCGTGTTGTCATGGAAATGTGCAGGTTTAAATCTCCAGTTTCATAGTTCATTGTTGAGCGTGAAGCCAACAGACCTGGGGAACATCTACATCAGGGTTTTATATATAACGGCAGCTCTGAAGCTCGCGGAGGAACTTCGCTGATGAATCGATCACTGAATCGACAGTTACACTCAAAAATGTTAAGTTAATCTAACTCAATGAAAATATTTTTGCTTGAGGTAAATGATCCAATATTCTGAGTCCAGCCCAAATATGTTAATGACAGAAAACAGACAACATGCTGCTGATCTGTGACTTTAGTCATTATTATTGTTATATGAAGACTGCTGCCAATTCAGTTCTTTATTAATTAGTGAAGTCTCTCCACTTTTCATAACATTTATCAACTGGACAATTAATCTTTTTTTTTTTAATCTATTAAGAACACTCATTAATTGCAGTTCTGATCTGGTACCAATTAACAGGAGTGTAATATTAAAGTGAAATTTATGGCAAACATCAAAACCCCTCCACAGTACAAATGTCCTCTAAAGACGAGGTCGTCCGCTGTTTGCTGTTGTTTCCCCCGTGATGAGATATAAAACATGTTCAAGACACTAACAGCGGGAGGAGATCATGAGGGGAGAGGTATTTGTCTCAAAGAGTAATCAGCGTCATGTCGCATGGGGTAAACTAATTTTACTCTCTGATCTCCTCCCCTTCTGAACTAATGTGTTTACTTCTGTGTGTGTGTGTGTGTGTGTGTGTGTGTGTGTGTATGCACATCTGCATATGACACTGTCTTCTAATAGAATCTGAATTAAATACACGTGTTTATATCTTTATTTTGGTGTCGT
>CAAKHC010013100.1:0-20148 GCA_901007825.1 Macroramphosus scolopax
CATCTGGGACCAATCAGAGATGAGTATTTAGAGTGACAGCAGAATTTGCCCATTTAGAATGAACTAAAGGAGGGTTTACAGTGAAGTCATTGGATGAATTTTGCCATCAATCTACACGGATTACCGCGGCTCGCACGTATAACCAATTACTGCTCCAGGACAGCGTGAGGTCACGCATATGATTACGCCCACACAAGAGTTACGTGAGTGTGTGCACGCCTTCCTCCGTTATCTGTCCTTCCTGTAAACAGCTCTCTCGTACACATGACAGTATGTGAATGCTGCAGCATTCATATTCTTGTTATGTACGCTATTGCTCGCTACTACACGTTTAGACTGCCCCCTTTCTTCAGGTTCTGATGAAATTTAAGGAGTCTAATTCCAGTTAAGACCTTGTTAATAACATTATCAAAAACTGAAGAATAATATAAATATCTGCGTTCTAAAGAAGTTTTTGTTTAATCATCCACAGCTGTTTCCCCAATTTGTGTTGATAACTTGCAGGCATCCGTCTGCTGAAAGCAGAGTTTTCACTTTTGATTACAACCTCATAGGAATTACTGGGAAATTATTTTCCTTCTAGAAGTTGTATATTCCCTATTATGAGGAAATATAATTCACGAAAGGAGAGATACCATTATAACCAAAGAGTGTTATAACTAAAGAGTGTAGTTTTTTACAGACGTTCAAAAGAAAGAAAAGGTGTCATCAACGGGCAAAACGACGTAACCACAAAACAAGTTTCAGTGTGACCAGCTGCATGTTTGCAACATTTCCTTTGCTAAAGTTCAGTAATCCAAAGAGGCCCCCCTGGGCCATGAGGCATACATTGTGTCAATAGATTACGTCAATTCCAATGAAATCTGAAAAGATCAAGTGACCCATTGTTCATTTACTGTAAAAGCTCTCTGTGGACGTCTAGTTTTACTGCTGATGTGCAACACTATAGTTATGTTTATAAATAATAAAATATAAATGATCAAAAAAACGTTAAAAAAGAATGTCATCAAGGCATGCGCAGTGTTCAACTGTGATTTTAATCGGAATTTATTGAAATGTACTCACTGTCTAACCTATGAAGCTCTGTACACATACCAACTTTTATTTCAGAAGCCCTACATTATGCATATTTTCTGTCAGGTCTCCTGCATGCAGAGGCCCAACTTGCAATTGGAATACATCATAAACTCAACTTTTACATTCTGTTCAATATACACATATAATAACACATCTTCCAAAAAATAAAAATTTCTTGGAAAAAAAAGATTTCTTTTTTTAACATTTGTTGCCGAAATCACCAGCCCATTGACGTATTATAGCAACACACACGATGTTGTATGTTATCTATATAACATTCATAGGGTAACAAGGTCCTGAGCCTCAACTATTCATGCATTGCACTAAAGCAACACATCCACCGAGACCGACCACGAGGCGTCATGGATTCTTGCATCATTTCCCGAGTTTGACTCTTGTGGACGATTCAAAGACAGAAATCCTCATTTGGAGCACTAAATGTCCAGTCTCCAATCTGTCCAGCCCACAGTCTGAAGCAGACATGGGTTATTCTGCGTTTCACACTCATACAGTAGCCGTGGCCGTTGTAAGTTTGAGGGCATCCAACAGGTTGCGTTCTTGTACTCTTGAGTTGCTTATCAATTCCAAATGCGACTCAGGCACCCATCCACGTTGCCGATCAGACAGTCTGGTCCCCTCAACCCAACCTGGAGAAAGACAGAATCCAGGGTAAAGGACCGGAATACTTTGTTATAAAGTAAAATAAAGTTTTTCAATCGAACAGGGTGGTAGAATGGGGAATTTCCCTAGAGAGAATTATGCAAAACGTCATGTGATGGTCTTACGGTCGCTGCTTTGTTGGTGCACTAATAGGATGTCAGCTTTTTCTAAAGAAAGCTCATCAGGCTGCTGGGAAACAAAAGCTCTGATACACTGCATCTGCGGGAAATCTGAAAAGAGAGAAAAGGCTTCAAACATACAGTTGATTTGAATGATAAATACACTACAATGACATGTTAGGACAAGTAAGGAATTCTAGGTCAATTCCATGAAACATCGCAGAAGAACTACAGCTTTTTCTGAAGTTGTAAACATTGGAGCTGTAGGAAATTTGTCACATCTCCTTATGAAGGGCCAAATGGACCCCCCTGAATATCTACCCGAGGCACCACCTATACATTAAATACGTGTTTGAAATGCACATGTGAAATGTAAATACATTATAAAGGGTTTCAGTACCAGGTCATAATCTTTTCACATGTCTGATGCTTAAATACATTTCATGTGACAATGCAAGATGACCAAGAAACTCTATCTGAATTCACAGCTCACAAAACAATGGCCAATTTATGAATGATCAAAAAAACAGCTGTACGTCGAACACAAGCAGCAACATCTACACATTGAGACATACGTCACCTTGAGCAGACGAAAAATCAATTTCAGGATGAGGTCGGGACAGAGCAGATATCCAACGTAGCTTATCACTCCTGCAGGAAGGAGGGAAAGATGGGTATATCTTCTGTAAGTGTTTCTGCATTTGTGACAAGCAACACTGGTATTCAGTAATATCTCCCAGCAACTGCGTCACTCTCTTACTGTGTGTCAGTCCTCAGCAGAAGGGCTTTGTGTGACGTGTGAAGCCTGAACAGGTTCTTCTGCAGGGAGTGAAGTTTGACGCGGCAGTTCTCAGCACGCAGCTCAGACACCGGAGCGTGGTCAATCACTGTGAATCTCCCTCCTCTGGAAGACGCAGACAGCGACAGCACAAACAAGAAATGAGATGGCGGAAGGAAACACTGATAAGATTGAAAACACGATAAAAAAAGACTGCAGACATGATGAAACAGGATGTAGGAAATGGTTATTGAAGAGTTTGAGATCGATCACTCTAACGTCGGCATTAGCGTGTTGACTCACTCTTTATGTTGGGAAACTAGCAGGTAGTCATTGAACAGGTGCAAGTAAACATTCCTCTCGGTATCCTTCAGAGAGAAGTCCATCAGTTCAGTGACCAGTCCCTCCCGCACCAACCTGCGGGACTGACTGATAAGTGGAAGCGTCTGCAACACACACAGATGACAGAGAGTCAGAGGGTCAGAGGGTCATATCGTCAGGGTTAGTGTGTTTTTTGCATCATTAACTATTATCTATTCCACTCCTCGCCACATCTTTATCTCAGCCAGATTCCCTCGTGTTCTTGAGCTCTCAGGGTCTATATATAAATATAAATAACATTACAATTACTTTCCTATTGTTAACATATACTATGGCAAAAACAAATGATTATAATATTATCTGTTTGTTGTCGATACGTCAGTTTGCCTGTGTGTCACTAACGTTATCCCAATGGTCTTCTCCCTTCACTCACCCTGCACTCAAAGTCCACCTTGGCACTGAGGGAGACCAGAGACTCGATGCTCTTCATCTGGGTGATGCTGTCATTACTCTCCTGAATCAGCTGGAACAGAGAAGAGTGAAGGCGTGTTGACGTGAACAGTCCAAAGAGAGCGATGAAGATGTCCTTAATCAGTAGCAGGATAACTCACCTTCTCCAGAAGTTTCAATGCTTTGATGGCCTGCGTCGCCTCTGCTGTACCCGCAACTGTCCTTTTCACGATGTTCTGGAGAGAAACCGCGAGTGTATTAAAGTGGGACAAAAGAAAAACAGTAGAAGGTGTACCGAGCCTCTAAAGTTTGGAAACTTACCTGGACCAGCAGCTTAATCCGGGTGATCCTTTGGAAGGGAAGGACGAGGAAGGATCGAAGAGGAAGTCTCTGACAAACAGGACTCCTCTCTAACTTCTCCACAATCCGCTTGAACCCTGGATTTTCATTCCTGGAAAAAAAAGAGAGATTAACTATAAAGAAAAACACAGTGACAGAGGATTTTATGAAATCAAATGATATACACGACTTGAGATCAGATAAGTGTAAGAACAATGTAGCATCAATGAAGTGTTGTCACTGATGGTGCCAGGAAATATCAAGAACTTACATGAGCCTCTGGTAGGTGGCGTCCTGATATGATTGGTTGGTGAGGTAGGGCACATAAACCATTTTGAAGCGCTGACAATGTCGAGCAATGATATCACACACTGTAAAGTACATGATGTCAGACTCCAGACGCTCCTCCAGCTTTGACAGGAAACTATTAACAGAAGACACTGATTTTAGTTAACTTCTCCATAGTATAAGTAGGTTTGATCATCACTACATGCATGTTTCATGGCAGATCTATATGATTTATGGAGATGTAGATCAATGGATACAGAACTTGCTCTGAGGATTCAGTAACATCTCTGACCTGTGGCTGATAGCACGAACGTCAGCCAACCGGGAAAACAGCCAGTTCCGATCCTGGGTGGCCAACAGCGCCCCCAGCTGTTTGGACTTGACAAAATGTTCTACAACAATGTCCAAACTTCTGCAGTAGGACGCCTCAGAGGTCAACACCTCAAATCTCACCTGAGGCAAAAAAAAAGGAGACAAATGCATAAGAAAATATGATGACGCAGAGCAGCTGAACCTGAAATCGAGGTGGTCCGTTCTGTAGAGGCTGGGACTTTTTTTTCCAAAACGTCTGAGTTACTGGAAGTGAAGATTTCACAATGGGAGTCATTCAGCTGAGATGCATGCCAGTTTTCAGATTTAAAGGGAATACCCTACATTGCTTGAGGAAAGCATTTTCGCAACGGCCTCTTCTGGCACCAGGAGACATTAGTCACCATCACAGAGAGGTTGAGATAATCGGACATTTAAATGCTGAAATTTCAACATGAAAGCTGTTCGACGAAATGAAAACTGATATGAAAATATGACGGTTGTGCACCGCTTTCCTTAAGACAGGGCAGGTTTAGATGGATACATTTGATCTCAGCAGCTATGCATTGAATGGTCAATGTATACACATTAAATATTGAGCATTATAAGAATCCCACATGAAGATGAAGTGTTTCTCAAATGGTGACTCGACTTTTATATGCACAGGATGGTCATACTTTACCTCCTGTAGGCGCCTCTTGTCCTCGGTGAGCTCCTCCAGCTCAGTACTGTTCCTGACCCCCGGCAGCTCCCGCCACAGCGTGGCCGACTGCGTGAGTGAGATAGAGAGACGTGGGGAGGTCGGCCTGCCATCCCGCTTAGGGAGCTCAGGGAGGGGCAAGCTTTTGACACTGGTGATGGAGCCTGTGTGGGACAAGGAGTGGGGGTGTGGGACAGGGGGCAGGGGAGGAAGAGGCCTGCGGGCAGGAGGCGGTGAGCGACCAGGAGAGGGTGTCGGGTCCTCGGACACAGAGAGGACATCAGAGCGAGACTGGCGCAGGATCTCAAAGTTCTGGGCTGCCTCACTGTACTGCTGGTAGAGCTGGGCAGCATCTGCAAGAAAGACACATGGTGAGGAAACACAAAGAAAGAAGTACAGGATTCAAAAGAAAAGGAAAAAAGACAGTGAGAAGAAAAGTGTTAGCCAAGAGGAGTTGTTTGCATTCGACATTCCGTCTACACATGCTTTTTGGAATGCGACACTGCAGCAGCAGCTGTTTTCCCCTCAAGCTAGGAGATACGAGTGCTTGCAGAAACCTGTCTGTTGCCCACACAGACACACACAGACACACACAGACACTCACCGGCCACTTCATTCGCTGCACCTGTACAATGTGATGCAATCCAGTACGACTTCTCGGAAATGAATTCTACTTTTACAATGATTATAGTGTCTCCGTTTTTTTTTAAACCGTCACTACGCAGCAGGTTAAGTCTTTGAAAATGAAATTTGTATTATCATATTCAAATTGCTAGAGACTATTTGAATTGTGATTGTGACTCCAACAATGCTTGCACAGATGGCAAATTAGACTGCATTGTTTACATTTCATTTTGAAATTTGAATTAACATTTGAATACCGTCCACTGCAGCTGGAGCAGGTACGGCTCTGAAAATCTACCTTCAAACAAACCCCATTTTCAGTGTGATATTGTCGCAGAAAGCCCATATTATT
Source organism: Macroramphosus scolopax (assembly GCA_901007825.1). Lineage (NCBI taxonomy): Eukaryota > Metazoa > Chordata > Actinopteri > Syngnathiformes > Centriscidae > Macroramphosus > Macroramphosus scolopax. Next base: position 6,018 of record CAAKHC010013100.1, read on the forward strand.
ATGTTAAAATTATATTTAAATTGGTTTATTGCATTTAATTTTAATATTTTCCCAACTAACACATACAATTGTGGACAGTTATAATGCTATTGTGGAAATACACTTTGCTTCCATACAGAAAGGTTATAAATCTTCTTTGTGTTTATTATTGAGGTAAATTGAGGTCATAATGGACGTTGGTGTTCTACTGACATGCATTGTGTTGACAGGTGTTTCTGCCTCGCTCATGTATATAAATACTAAAAACCTCTTTTACTATAACGGAAACCCCCTGCAGACTACAACTTCAATAATGACGTCAATCAAAACTCAAGTTATTGTTTTGTTGAGACTCAAACGTATGGCAGAGCTGTGCAGTGGATGACGTACGTGACCCCCTGCACGCCCCCCTTCCTCACAATATCTGTGTTGCCCTTTTTCCTGTGAACCAGTGCCCTCGGGTACTAATTAGATTAGGGGATGAAATACCCTGGAAGAACATTCATTTGTGGATTTCATCTTAATTGCGAATCAACACACACTGAATGAGCCTACACTGAGCCTGTATCTGTGCCAAGATGAATCACACACTGAAGGGAAGTGAGCAAGCGCGTCATGATTTTCCTGTCAGCCGCCGGACGAGATACAATCTGAAAACGCGTCACTGAGCTGTCAGTTAACTGTAACTTAAACTGAAAATAACACAATTGTGAAAGAACGAAGAAGTTGTGTTTTGTCACTTTCGAGTTCTTCGTGTTTCTTTTAAGTTTTACTTTCGGGATAAATATTATTTAAACACACACACACACACAAACACACACTTACATGCAAATGGTTTGTTTAAAGTAAAGATGGAAGATAAATACTCACTGAAAAACTTTGAGTTCCTTCTTCTTCTCCCGAGTGTGTCCAAAACATTCCTGCACAAGAGAGAGTCCAAGAAGTGTATAAATCCACTGATTTGTGTGGAACATCAAATGTGAACTGGATCAAACGTGAACCTGTCAGCAGGTTTCCTTCACCTTTCTCTCACTATAAACACACCCAAGCGTTTATCAGCTCTTAATAGCAGGAAAGTAAATGAAATCTGTAAGTCCTATCATTTGTCTGGCTCCGGCCGTGTTCCTACACGCACTGTTGTATCACATCACATTTGCCACGTTGTGTGTTCCACTCACCTCAGCTCCACTTCCCCCCAGCTTTTGCTCCGATCATCTTCGTCGTCTGGAACAGGAAAGTATGCTTTCACCACTTCATTATACAACAGCATACCTATCAGGACTCCGATAAACTGGTCACAAACTACTACTACCGCTAAGAGGACTGAATACAAGATTAAAAATGAAATAATAGATAAATAGGGGATAAAGAAATCAATAAGAAATGGAGAGTCGACTCAATACGCCTGCTACAACAACCCCTGCAGAGGAGATCAGACTCTTGTTGTGTCTCTAAAGGATCAACCTGGGCTTTTTAATTCGTGCTTCTGTGTTTTCCTCACTGCCTCCGCCTCCACTTATCTCCACCCACCACCTGTGACAACAACACTGTGACGAAGTTTCCAGTGTAAAGTTGTCTGCAACGGGTGCACTGATAAGATCGATTAGTCAGCCAGACTTTAGATTCTGGTCATTTGTCAGTGATATAACAACAAAATCCAAGACATTAGAGGATATAACGGAAAGAAGAAAGCAAAATAAAGATTCTGTACAGAAGAAAGTGTTCATTCAGATCAGGTTTGAATGTGTTAATTGATTCAGATGATGATGAAATCAGTGGATTGATCAGAAACAATAGAGGCACTAAATTGAAGGAGGACTGATTGGAGCAGATTTTCGGGGACCGTCTCCTCTCTTGTTTTACCTGTTGTAGAGAATATTCTGGGTCTGCGATCCCTTCCAACACCTTCCTCCTCTTCCACCTCTACAAGCTCTTCATGTCTTCTTTCTGTGGTTTTACGGATTCCCCTTCTCCTCAACCGAGCCTCGGGACCCAAATCTCGGAAACTGCAGCTGCTCGTCAGAGCACCTTGTACCATTTTCCTCCCTGAGATCACCGCTCCCTCTTTGTTATCCACCTCAGTTTCTTCTCCTAAGCTCCCTGTTCCTATCTTGTCCGGAGCGCCTCTCTCCTCAGGCTCCAACTCCTGCTTTCCCCCCTCACCTACTTCCAACTCCTCAGCGTCTCCCTCCTTACAGGGGACGAGGAGGTCAGACTCAGATTTATAATTCAAAATGGGGCAGCTGTTCGGTTTATACAGCGTGTTGCTCACGGACAAATACATCTCTACTTCCTTCTCTCTGCTTGTTTCTTTTTCTGTTTGAGCTTCATCATTTGTCTGTTCAATAAGTTTCACCTCTGTATCAGGTTTCTCCAAATGGAGAACAGTTTCTGTATCCAATGCAGAACTCTGATCGTCCTTCCTGTCTGTGTCTAGCACTGTTTCAGAGTGAGTGTGTGTAGGTGTGTCAGCATGCATGGCTGTCAACCGGTCAGCATGCATGTCTCTTTGGCTCTGCCCCATACCTCTCAGTCCCTCCACCTCCAACGGCTCTTCCTCCTCCAGCTCTGGCTCTGGGTGGTGGTCGTCAGGTCTCAACTTATAAAGAGGCACCTCCCCAGTCCTTTGTGGAACCTCCTCTGGTTCCGTGTCCTCGTTGATTGCTGCCTCAGACTGGTTGACCCTTTGGTTTCCTTGTCTCTCTGAATTGGGGTCATCCAAGGTATGTTCCTCCGAGTGTCCCAGGATCTCCCGCACAACATTTTTGGCCCATTTAAGGTGGGGGGCTTGGGAATGCCGCTTGGGCTCCTCCGACATGCTCCATGCTCCGCTCAGTCGGATCAGGATGGCCTCCTTCTCTTCTGGACTCATTGCTTCAACATTAATCCCATCTAAGGTAGGTAGAATCTGCTCAAGAGTCACCTGAGAACCAACATCGCCGTAAGGATTACTCGGGACTGGGGAAACCTGCGCCCTCTCTGCCAGTTCTTTATTCCTCTGTCTCCACTCTATGAGGAGTCTATCAGTCTGTGAGTCTCTTGCACCTATTTCGGCAAACGAGTGCTCTGCTGTCGTCGCTCCCTCTCTAGTCTCCGTGTCTTGAGGCTCTGATGACAATCTGCGTCTGTAATGCACCGCAGGTGGTTCTCCAGCGGCCCGCTCAGCCTCTGTCTCCTGTTTGCTGGTAATCAGGTATTCAGCATGTCCACTCCTTGTCGGCTGCAGGTCATCTTGACGTTGCTGTGCGACGTCATGATTTTCTACATTTAGGTCGTGTCTCTCCTCTCCATCCATCGGATGTGGCATTGATCGTGGCAGTGTTTGTCCGATAACACAAAAGACATACGGAGGATGGTTGTCCCCTCCATGCTCCTCTTCATCAACAGTTTTGTCCTTTCCCATCTTCAATTCACCATCCCTTCCCTCGTCTCCCTCACCCGACTTGAAGCCAACAGAAGAGGGGGCGTCACCCCCTTCCCAGTAATCCTGACAGTCCACGAACTCCTCCTCGTCTTCCTCTTTCTCCTGTTCCTCATCTCCACTGCTGGACAAGGTTACAAAGCCGTCCTCTCCTGACAGCATTCTGTCTCTGTCTTGCCCCCACCCTGTCTCACTTCCTCCTTCGCTCTCGGAGCGAGCACAGTAATCGCTCCCACCCTCTTTCTCTCTGTCACTCTTCTCAGTGTTACTTGTCACGTTGTCCCCCTCTTCATCGCTCTGCCATCTTCCCTCTGTCCCTCGATCGCTGTCAGGCTGAAGTTCGTTTCCACTCTTATCCAACTCCCTCCAGACCTCACCCTCCTCCTCCTCCTCCTCCCCGTCTACACTTACACCCTCTGTCTCCCTCTCTCTGTCTCCCCTTTGCTCCCTATGCTCAAGTCTTCCTCCTTGAGTTCTCCCCTCGTTGCCTCTGTAAGGGCTTCTTTCCAAGAACCTCTCATCTGGTTTTACTCGCCGCCCCTCTCTTCCCCACTCCGTTTGTGACTCCGTACTCCACTCCTCTTCTCCCCTCCCCTCTACAAATTCTTCCTCTAAAGAAGACTCTTTGCTACTCTTGCCCCTCTGTGGTTCCAACCACATCCTTCTCTGCTCTGGCACATTGCCTGCCACCTCTTTTCTGTCTCTCTCTTGTCTCCCACTTCTTATTTGCTGCCTACGTCTTCTCTCAGCAGCTCTCTCTGGACTGTTCTTGTCTTCTACGTCTCGTTCGCTGTCAGCAGCGCTCCCCCTTCCTGATTCTCTCTCCTCATATCTGCCTCTCCTATATCTTACCTCGCTGTCCATGTCGCTGCTCCACTCGCCGCTGCTCTGAGCTCTCGGCGGTGCTCTCGGGGCCACCTCATGAGACGATCGGCTGCTTCTGCCTTGCGGATCATCCAACCTTGGGTCATCCCCTCTTATCTGCCTTTCTCTTCCTTTCCTCTGAGCGGTCCCTCTATATCGGTCATCCTCTCTCTTGTCACATCCTCTGTCATCCTTCGAGTCTCTCACACTTTCAGTACATCTTTCTGACTCCCTTCCTGCTCTCCTGTCCACCTCTCTGTATCTGTCCCTGTCCTTCTCCGCTCTCCTTCTCCTGTCTCCACTTCCCCTCCTGGATCGATCTGCTTCTCTGTCTCTGTGTCTCTGCCTGTCCTCCCTGTAGCCCTGCCTATAGTGATCCTCCTGCCTCATTGTTTTGCTCTTGTTGTCGCCCTCACTTTGGCTCTGTTGATGCATAAACTCGTCTCTCTCTCTGTCCCTTTGTCTTTCCTGCCTCACCTCTCTCTCGTCCATGTCTCCCTCGCTCCTCGTTCCCCTCTCTTTTACTTTCTTGTGCGTCTTTTCCATCTCTTTTCTATCGGAGTACATCTCTCTTTCTCGTCTTCTATACGGAGAAGGCATTCTTGGATCCCTCCCTCCCAAGTAAGGCTTTTCTCCTTTTCTTGTCGCGTCCCTCTCCCTTCTGTCCCATGAATCACCAACGTCAAAGTTCTTGTCTCTCCTCTTGTCGTGGAAACCAGCATCGGACTCATGATATCTTTCCCCATGCCTGGATTTCTTGTCTTCCCCGAAGTTTTTTCGCTCCTCTTTCGGCCTTCCTCGCAGGTCATCATCTCTGTACCTCTCCCTTTGCCACGCTCGCTCCCTCTCGTCGTCGTCTCTGTCTGTTCGTCTCGGCCGGTCTCTCTGCTTCTTGTGCCCTCTTTCTTCATCCATCTCATCGGCGGCGGATGTCCTGTTTTTGCCATAGTCAGCACTGCTTTTTGTCATCCTGGGAAATGTGTCACCTTTCATCATCCCCCTCTCTGTCTCTCTCTCCGTCTCCTTCTCAACGTTTGACAACGGCCTCCCATTTCTGCTTTTGTCATTCTCCTTCCTCTTTTCTCTCTCCCTCCATTCTCTTTCCCCGTCTCTCGGCCTGGGTGCAGGACCTCTGTCTCTTTCATAGTATCTCTCACGTGGATCCATATCTTTGTATCTTGCTTTGTCTCTCATTTTCTCCATGTCTCTCTCTCTCCGCCAGTCTTCCTCCCTCTCGCGCTGTGACTGGGCAGTCATTCCTGGCCTGGGACTCGGATCCCTGGAGACTTTCCCACCTGGCTGAAGCTTACGGTCGGACATGTTTATGCTAGATGAAGTGTCGAAGAGGGTGCAGCTGGGCCTTTTGGTCCCCATAGTACCATCATTTGAAGAGGCCTAAAGACAGTAGCATTCACATCATCAGTCAAGAAACATCTCACACGTCAAACATTAGCACTATTAGTGTCAGAGTTTAATTCATATTAATGCTACTTCTGAAACGTAACGCAAAGGTTAAGCTGTGTTTTATTCTAATTCACCACTGAATATGGGCACTTTCTCTTGGCTAAAAGCCATGATATCTTAATCCAGTCTGATAGTTTGGTAGGTTTAAAGTAGAAAAAGGAATAAGCAGGCCAGAGAAAAGGTGACACCCTCTTGCAGTTTTGTAAGAATGCAGCACAGACCTGCAAAGCACAGCATACCAAAAGAGGCCTTTCAGAAGGCAAAGGGCCTGTTACACATAGGCTCGGCATTTAACATGTTAGTCACAACTAAACCAGATCTGCAGCGATGTTCAAAACAGAAGCATTTTATATACGTGTTGTTTTGAGATACAGGAAGAAAAAAAGGGTAAAGCGACTCACCTGAATGTGATTTTGTGGGGGGATCTTGTCTCCCCCCCTTTGGTCCAGCTCAGCTCACTATAACACAATATGTCATTCTTTCCTTCACAATATCTTTGACACACTAAACGTCCTTGCTTTTCCAAATGAATCTGCGTCTCCCTTCTTTCTCTTAACACTTTACCTCAAGCGAAAAAGCCTAATGTTTACGCCTGAGCTCTCCTTGCTGTTCACTCTCGCTGCCTCTCTGCGTCTCCACACCTCCCCTCCTTCCTCAAATTCCCAAACAAGTCTCAACAGATTGACACTTATCTTTCCCCTCCTTCTTCTCTCTGTCTTGTCGTCTCACTTGATGTTACTGAACAGGAAGCTCGCTCGTAAATCAAAAAAAGAATTCTCCCAAGTCTGTCCACTGCTTCAGTCCTTTTCCCTCCCCTCCGCAGGCAAGGCAAACTCCTGTGTGATCCCCCACTGGAAAAAATACACAACTGGTTTTACTGTCCTGCCCCATTCTTCTCTCACGAAACACAGGAAGTACACCTCCTTGGTTTCTCTCTGTCGAAGCAGCTGATTGGTTGGATATGGAGGAGCCGGGTGTGTCTGTACACACACAGCCAGGTAAGGTGATCATACAAGCGAGTGTTGGGGGAGGGGAGAGTGAACAAGCACTCAGTGGAGAGCTCACTGAGGCCTATAAAAACTTCCCTGTGTTCCCATGAGTGGAAATAAAGAGGAGAAAGAAAAAGAAACACTCACTGTTTTTTAGGATTTAAAAAAAAAACTATATTAGGCAATCACAGAGGAGGAAAACCAGGGGAGGAGCAAAACAAGGGTAATCTGTGATTTCCTCAGGATTGCTTTTACTATCTTTATGGTGTTGATTGAGATTAAAGGTTGGCCTCCATGAAATCAGCAAGACTGAATAAAGACGATAAGAGCTAACTGATCGTTTTCACATTAATATATAACACTCTTTGCAGAGCCGTTACATTTAAAGACTCCCTCTTTCAAGTTTGTACATAATTTAAACTACAGCAATTATAAATCAGTCATTCTAGATATCAGGTTGTAGTTTCAGTTGCATAGTCATCTGAGCTAAAACTTGTGTTCTTTAAAAATAATTAGTTTGTTAAGATTAATTTTGGTGCAACTGTTATCTGTTTTGTTTGAATTGTTTTCCTCCACTTTCAGTTTATTTACTTTGGGTTTCCACAAAGGGAAAATAAGCACTACTGCTAAAAGCCAAGCTGATGCCTCCCAAGCCAGACAAAACCACAAAGGGGATACACGAGTCAAGCAAACACAGGCCACTTGATGAACATGTTTAATCTTGTAATTCAATCAATTCTATAAGCGGTGTGCAAACGTGGTTGATGAGTAGAAGAAAGGGGGACTGTTTCCAGTAATCAGTCTGGTAGAAGTCTAGGTTAGAGGCCGTCTTGTATTCAATTTACTATGATACATCGGAAAGATCAGGCACAGTCAGTATTCTGGAGGATCTGAAGGAACCGTGAAGATAATAATGTTTATTTTAGTTATTGAGAGTGATTTAAAGAGATGTTGATATGGCTTAATGGTCCTTTTTGCGACTGTAGTTTAATTCAGTTAGCTGATTGTTAAATCTCACCTCGATACATGTCAAGGATGACACATTGAAGACTTGATGTAAAATACAAAACATCCCTGAACAAAGGTAACACGACAGAACTAAACCCCAAATACAATGAATATCTATATTACCATCAATAAGGGGAACAAGAAATACACTTTTAAAATATTGAAAGTTTCAATAGAATAATCAAGGTGCACTTCTACATTTATATAAAAGCCCTGCGCCAGAAATATAGTGCTTATCTTATTTGTAGTTTTATGGAAACTGTGTCTATAATATTTGTCCAAATCAATATTAAAAACACTCTCAGTATAATGCAATAAAATTCACCACCACTACCAACTCCAAAAGACCAGAACGGCAAATAACAAGGCAACAACAACAAAGCATTATAATGCGGTTAGATAATTCATGAATGTATTTATTATCATCTTTCTTATTAAATCATGAGCTGTTTTCTCTGTTAATGTCAGAAAATGCCATGTTCCTCTTATCCTAGTCCCAAATTGACCTATTGACCTTAATTGTTAATCATTGTTAAAAACAAACAGCAGCCCTGCCATAAATAATCTTAAATAATTCTATGTACGACAACATTAAACAGGACAGTTAAAATAATTCCCATTGTTTTTGTCTTAAATGTCTTCAACAATTAGTTGGTAAAAAATAGTTGAGCGATGGTTGACCAGACCAACAAGCTATAAAATGTGTCCCAATGACCAACAACATATTAGCATTCTTTCGAAAAGAGCTTATCAAACGTGGATTGATATCTGCCTCAGATATCAATATCATTCGTCATATCAAACGTTTTTTTTTTCATTTTTGCATGATTGTTCTTACTGATGGAAAATCTGACCGGATCCCAGACAAATCGAGTTAAAATAACCATAGTTAAATTGGGATCTTGAGCGCTGATGTGATGAGCGTCTCCACTTTCACCAATCAGTATTGCATTTCACTTTTGGAAGAGCTGAAATTACGTACCAAGATTTATGAAGATGACTACAGGAATGGTCAAGAAGAAGAAGAAGAAGAAGAGGACATGGTTATGCCATGTCAGTAATATAATAGTATAGTAGCACTTTTATCTATCATTAAATTTGAATATGCCCTAGATTGTTTCCACGTTGCTAAGTGACATATAAGGACGTTTGTCCTGAGGTCACTGTGCCAGAGAGGCTTCAGGAAGTCAGGTGACACGCCTATAAATAGTAACGCAGTCAGGTGACAGGGCTGGCGGATGAATCCGTCAAACACACTAAATTTGGGTGTGAAGTCAAGTCTGGTGACTTTCCAGTAGTTTCGGTTCCGGACGCAGTTTGGTGAGATCCAAGCTTGTTGTTATGTTTATCAAGCGTCTGAACTGGTTTTTGGCTGGTTCTACGTGACGAGGGCTCTCTGGCAGACGAAATCCGGGGCTGAATTCTCCCTTCTTCCTGTCAGGGGCGCCGCCATTGGCGCTTCATTTGCACGGTCACATGGTTTGTGTGTTTAGTTTCACATCCGCACTCAGCAACTGCCTGTAGCCTGTTAGCCGCTGGGATGACACTTCACAAATATTGACGAAAGACGAGTTTAATACCAAAGGAAAGCAAATCGTAACGCCAACGAGGTGTCCTTTGAATCTCCCGACAGCACGCATATTCACTTCATTTCATCTGCGGGACAAATAATTTCTGCTAAAGTCGAACCAGGAAGCGACTTTAGCGTGAGGAAGCTCAGCACACCAGCTCCATGTTTAAACTACTGTCAGCTTATATGTTAAACTGTCGCTAACTTTTCCAACGCATAAACAACAGAAGACATGCAGGTAGGTGCACGTCGTACATTAACCTAGTTCAGTCTTTAATTTGGCTGATTTTTTACCTGACTGTACTCCTCTAGGAAAAACGTGTTATCCCATGCGGATAGGAACCGATTTTGCAATCACCCACTACAGTAAATGATGTGAATACGTAGGTCTTACAACAATTTCACAACGTGCGACGAACCCTCGTTCAGCTTGTTCGAAACGTATAGAGTTGTTGCAAAACCTTGTGCCTTTTTGCCCTAGTGATAGTACTTGTATAATATATAATTCCACATATGAGTGCGCCTAATGGATCAAATTAGTGGTCGACCTTTCTGCGGGGATCGATGACCGGTGCTGATGTTTTGAGGCCGGAAATGAAGTTGTTTGTTCTTTTTCGTGTGTGCATCTGATAAAACCCAATATAATGATAATGACAAGGGGGGCACAAACCTGCAGTAATTAAATCCATATTTATTCAACACTAATGGCATTGTCTGCATGGTCTCTGCATATATTACCTCTGTCAGCAGTAAACTTTAAATTAAAAAACTGCCATAATTCATAAATGTCGACAGCTTATGATAAAAAAGGATCTTTGACTGAAGTGTCAGTGTACTTAACGGCATTTATCTGCATTTGTAAACTAAAATAATGCAGTGATGTATATTCTCCTCAGTGCAGACATCGGTTGATGGCATTATATTAAAAAATGCCAATCGATCTGTCAATATATGATATAATTTCTCATTTTATTCCTAATATACAGGCCTAGGATATTGTGATATTGTAAATATCCATTCATGGATACAATAATAGCAATGTCTACTTTTGGTTACTGAATTATAATAAACGTACTAATTGTTATGAAATCGGATACAGCAATACAACTGCCCAACTCAATGACATTGAGTTGGGCATTGCTTTGGCCTCAATGAAAACATTTTGAGAATTTGTTCATTATTTTCCAGACTTAGGAAAGTAATAATTTAATAAGATGTCTGAAAATTAGGAAAACTTCCGTTATAATCTAGAAGCTAAGGTGACTTTTTTTTAAATTCTGTCTTTATCTGAGTAACTTTTACAAACCAAAGATACTCAAATAATAAGTATGATGAACAAAAGTATATTAACCTTAGTAACTTGTAAATAACAAGAAAAAAATAAATATATCTGATGGTAGATCATTTTTTCCCCCACTGTACCTTTAAATATCTCCCACTCCTAATTTCAATTACTATGTGCATGCTGTAAATAAAACAGTGCCAAGTTTGCTAATTATTTTACTTCATTATAACATCTGTGACAGGCGTTAACCAGTCCCAGTAGAGGCCCCCTCCTGGTGTGGACCCTGGTGGTTCAGCTGATGCTGTGTGGGAACGGGGTGCGTGCCAACGACGGCACTAAGAGCTGCAAACTGTTCTCTGAGTCAGAATCAGAACGAAAAGTCCTCAGTCGAGTAGAGTCACTTACCCACAAGAAGTAAGAAATTACTCCTTTGTGTACGAGTATACTTAGCAACACAGAAATTTAAACATATTGTCTAGAATTAATCCCAAATTACTAATTTAATATGTAATCGTTCTTATGTTGACAGTTTTACAGTGGAGTCCAAAAATGGAGAGGACAGTTACACATATGTGTTCCAGTTGTGTGGAGATGCTGGAGGCATTGCAGGAGCTGGAGTCATTCAAGTGGACAACAAGAAAACGGAAGATAAAGTATCAGTGATTGGATTGTACAATACAACACAGGCCATGGGAGGAAGTAAGCGTCTGTAGGATTCAAGAATTTCATTCTGTTATGCAGGCTGTTTTGATTATTTGTGATGATTCGTGAAAATGTTGTGGGATTACATTCTCTGTGAAAAAAATGTTTGGATATAGCACTTAATATTCCACGAGATGCTTTAAAACAGTGTTGTGTCAGTTTTAACAATCTCTCAAACCATTGCAGGTGACTGGGTGATGTTGATCTACAGAAACGGAGACAAGTATGACAGCCACTGCTCCAATGAATTGAGGAAAGCCATCATCATGATATTTTGCAACAGGAAGGTGGACATGGTAAAAGAAATACAGATTTTAGAACACCAAATTTAAAAACAAAGGCAGGGCGGCTGCACTGCGTGAGCAGGTGACATATTATCCAGGGAGCTTATAAACCTATCGGATGCCAATTCATAATCAACATTAGAACATGGTATTTTGTAAATCACAAAGTAATCACAGTGATTTCACAATACGGAGTGATATACAGCACCGGGAATTTGTTTGTTGCAGACAGATTAGTGTGAAATTAAAAAGAATTAAGTCATATGAACTTCTCATGTCTACACGCCTTACGTGTCTCTTCTATTTTCTTAGCAAGCGTGTTAGCTGGTATTTTTCTGTTTTTCACCCCCAGGGCCCGCTGGAGGTGGTGCTGGAGGACAGGGAGAGGGAGCAGGACTGTTTCTACCTCTTTGAGCTGGAATCCAGTGCAGTGTGCCCGCCTCTCGAATCCCAGCTGAGCGCCGGCTCCATAATACTCATCATGTGAGTTAAGGATCGGGGGCTGTCAGTGGTCACAGACAAACCTTTAACGTTGTAGCGTTTACTGCCCACGTATGAATGGCCAGTGATCATAAGCACTGTTCTTTCAGTGGGTTGTGTCTTGTGGCTGTTTACCTCATCGGAGGTTTCCTCTACCAGCGGCTGATCGTTGGAGCCAAAGGGATGGAGCAATTCCCAAATTACACTTTTTGGGTTGAGTTTGGCAATCTTACAGCGGTAAGTGCAGCTATTTCATTTGGTGTATGACATCAGGAAATGCACCATCCAACCTGAGTAAACAAGGCTGGTGTGAAAATGCCCTTAAAGATGTGACTTCATATAAATTCACAACATATCTTCCCCCCCACCTTCACAGGATGGGTGTGACTTTGTTTGCCGGTCACGGAATCGAGAGGAGCCCCCTGCTTACAGGGGAGTGGCCACAGAACCTCTAGAGGAAGAGCCGGAAGAGAGAGACGACCACTTATTACCTATGTGACCTCAATACATCAGAAATGGGACATTCATTTTCACTGTGTGACACAGTTTACTCTCTCAGAGGGTTGATGAAATTGCTTCAAGGCAGAGACTGACCTGCCAATTCATTAGGTACACTTGAACAAAACTAAAACTGCTCTGCAATAAATGCACTATGGTTTTAATAAGTTATTGTAGAGGGAATTTGTGCTGCTATTGAACGGCACTCGGTTAAACTGAAGTGTTCAGTATAAACCTGTAGAATTCAACAGCACCCCAAATTACAGCCTCCAAAATGAACATTAAAATAAATCCTCCAAACAGATTCAATTCAAGCAACCACTACAATCCTCATGAAAGGGGATCATTGCAGAGCTTTTGCATTATACTGCATTTCAGGTGTACCTAATAAAATGGCATATCAGTGTTATTTTTTTTTTCTGGTTTAATTGAGGACATATTGACATTTGTCAGTTTTAAAGGCAGGTTACCAACATGCAGTGGTGTAGTGGAGGGTATTACGCAGGCATAATGAGTATACCCACTTCTTTTTGTTTCCAATTGACTGAATAATCATCTATCAGCCCCAAAACATAAGGAAAGTACACCCACTGTCTCCTTGGGGGTCTACCCATCTAACTAACAGAGTACAACCACTTCTCCTGGTACAACTGCACCACCAGATATTGTCCTCTCCTACCCAGTCAAACAAATCAGAGATTCATCTGAGATTTAAGAATGAAGTTTCTTCCAAAGAATATCTGGCACAAAAGGGAGCGGTTCAGAAGTAGTTCAATTACGTTTTGCTCCTCTTTCCTTGAGGTGTATATATAGGTTTCCATCAAGTGGTTCTTCATCGGTTATGGAACAAACGAGGGCTGTTACTTAATTTTCCTTTTAATCAGTTTATGTTTTGAAACGACTACGCTTGCTCTCGTGACAAATATACCAAAACCACAGCTCGACTAAATTCAATTTTTTTTTAGCTTTTCGCATTTTCTTTTCTGCCATATTATAATGTTAATGTATTCAGAGTATTGTCTGCTTCCTGATTACAATCGCTCTTAATCTTAATTTTTTTTTATCTCAAAGGTCAACAGTTAAGGTCAAAGAAGAAAACAATTAAATTACAAATTTATTTTCTGAAGACAAACAGCCAACTAACAACCCAAATGTGTCTCTTTTAGATCTGATGGTGGCTTATAATACATAGATGACCAGGACATTTATATAAGTTCATTTCGCCCGTCATTGTTTATGATTTAAATGTGATGCAATTTACTTTTATGTTCATACAATAAATGCACTTTCATTGAAAGTGACCAATGATATGATTTAGTATTTAGTTGTTAAACTCAGATCATTCTGTCGACAAATGGCCCCAACAACAGCACTTCAAGGTACTCATCATGGGATGAAGAGTAGTTTATTCTGGTCTGACCAAATCAAAACTTCAACTTCATGCCTCATACATTTCTTTTTAAGGAAGATCACTTTGTCTTCTGTGCACCTTTAGTGCTCCATACTGTAGTTGTTGAAATGTTAAAACACAGAGTTTATCAATAATTACCTTCTGTTATGATTACTAATGCTGCTGAGGATTAAAAC